>BNJM01000647.1:116353-134062 GCA_015472975.1 Rousettus leschenaultii | reverse complement strand
CATCGGGTAAAGAGAAACATAACAGAGAGAAGGGCACTGAGAGCGATGCCAGGGGCAGGGGAAGGACCGGCCGGAAACAGCGTCTCCTCAGTATGAGAACATCAGAGTAAACGAGGGAGACGGTGGAAACACAGTAGGGCTAATGGGCATGTGGAAACCATCTTTATAAGTGACAGAACAGATCACCCAATTGCTGACATTGAAAATGGGTAATGCACAAAAAAGCCAAGAAGTGACATGTGGACGAAAATAAAAAAAAAAATCTAAATGTGAATATCTGTTAAAAATAGAATATGCACATGGCCCTATAAAGATATGAAACTGTTCCTCTAGAGAAAAATGAATAGGACCAATTTCCTTAGGAAAAATTAAAAACATTATTATGGAAATGTTCTGCAAAAAGGCCAAATTTAGTTTCATAGGGAAGGTGGACAAAACTTTAGGGTTCACATGGTTCCAATTTGTTTGTTTCATATATATATATACATATACATATGTATATATATATAAACATTGAAAAAATGAAACACTTCCTAATTCTCGTAATGCAGGTATAACTGTTATATCTATACCTGACAAATAAAATAGAGAAAAAGAAAAATCACAAATACTCCTAAAATATATTGATGCAGATGTTATAATTTCAATATTAACAGATTACTAAGTGGATGCAATATTACCACATATAATTTATTCCAGGCATACAAGTTGGGTTCCATATTGATCAACCCTTAATGTAACACATCATATCGATAGACCATAGGTTGAACTACATAATCTGGATATATCCTGAAAGACTCAGACCAAATTTCAAACAAATTGCTAGTAAAACCAGACACACAAATAGAAATAGACAGGTGCATTTATGATATGGTAATTCACACCATCTCCCACGCACACATGACTTAGTCCTACGGCCAGCACCTGAGCTAATGGGGCGGGGAGGAGGACATGTCCATGGAGACCAGGAGTAGGTCAATGTGACTTTAACTCATTATCATTCACCATCTACCTGCAAATATCACAATGCAGTTGAACAAGAAGAAATTGATGGTTAGATCTTCGCATCGATGGGCATGGACACGGGCTCATTCCCAAAGTCCCAAAAGGATGCTGCAACCTGAGACACTCTGGGTCGGGGCAGCAGGGACAGAAGGCACCTCCCCGTGAGCAGAGAACAGGCATCCCCACTGGGGACTAAGAAGAGGACGACTTAGCTCTGGAAACTTCTGGAAATAAGTAAATAACCAAAGGCAAATATGCAGGAATCCGCAGGCACAGATCAGGTTTGAGATGACCACGGCTGGAACCCCACCTCTGCCCATGAGTGTTAGTTGGAAGACTCAGTGCCCCCAGCTGATGGGGAGCTGGACTTGTCTCATTTGAGATCCTTTGCTGCTGTGATGACTCTGAGGACACAGGGTTGATGAGGAGCCTTCACTCCCAGGCGCTGACCCTGGATGAGCTGGGCCCATGGAGGCAGCAGCAGAAGCAGAAGGAGCAGAAGCCACAGGCGCAGCCTGAGCGGGCGCTGCTGGGCGTTCCCACACCTGGCACATGAAAAAGGGGCTCTGGTCTCAGTTCCCCACAGGCCTGGAGCTCTGTGTGAACACCGAGGCTGCTGTCACAGAGCTGCACTGAGTATCAGCCTCGACCTAAGGCTTCAACCCAGTGATGGTTAAAAAGCCTGAGGTGCCACCTTTGAGCTAGGTAGTCAGACAGGGACCCTGAATGGTGACTCCTATAATGATAAATGTGGGATTAGGGGTCTGTTGCTGGCAACGCTTCGTAATAGGATCCGTACTGGAGAAGAGTGATGTGTCCTGATTCAGATGGGGCTGGATTCTGTGTACCTAGTTGTGCCCTAACCAGTCACAGAATGTGTCCCTCGGTTGGCCATCTCCTGATATCTTGAAAGTGCTGCTCAATTTGAGAAAATTACTCAATATGTTGCCACCAAGGACAGACTTGGGGGCAAATGCGAAGGATGTGAACACATTCTCTAGACAACATTTCCTGGGGTGGGTCTCAGCCAGCAATTTTTAGTAAAACACACAAAGAAGGCAGCTGTCTGGTCAGAGGAGTGGCGACTGACCAGGGAAGCCGCATTGCACAGGAAACAGCAGGTTCTTGTCTCACTTCCCCACGGGCCTGGAGCACTGTGTGAGCAGTGAGACTGCTGTCCAATGCTGAGCAGTAATAGTCGGCCTCGTCCTCTGGCTGCAGCCCAGAGATGAGCAAATACGCTGTATTGGCCGAGGTATCTTTGGATCCGGAGACTCGACTGGGGACCCCAGGTCCCAGCTCCTTGTCTGAGTCTGAGTAGTAATACAGAAAAGGACGGGGAGGGCCCCCTGGCTTCTGCTGGTACCAGAATATGTTTTTACCTCCAACACTGAGGTCACTGCTCAGGCTGCAGGCGAGTCTGGCTGATGCTCCCAGAGATGCAGAGAGGGAGGGCGGCTGAGTCAGGACCGGCTGGGAGAGGGAACCTGCGAACACAGACACAAACGATGAACAGACAGGTCAGGATGCCACGGCCCTGGGTTTCTGGGGCCTGTTTTCACCTGTGCACTGAGAGAGGAACACGAGGAGCACGGGGGTCCAGGCCATGGTGCTCGCAGCCCCTGAGCCCACAGTGGGGCTGGGCTGCCCCAGGCCTCCTTTTCTTCCCCACCCTCCGCCAGAGGAGGGGCTGTGCATGCAAATGTGTGTCCATCCAGTGACTGCCCAGCCCCTCCCTGAGCCCTGGTGCTGGAGCTCAGCTCACACCCAGAATGTTCTTAAGTTAGATGTAGGGGATGGTTTCCCAGCCTTGTGAATATTCTAATCACTAAGTTGTACATTTAAATGGATGTAATTTATATATGCAAATTATTGCTCAATACAGCAATAGAAACTATGATAGGGATCGACTCTCATTGACCCTTTACAGTGTGTCTGTGCTCGGAGAGTCAGACATGGACACTAAATATCGAGCCACAGTCACTCTCTTTATTTGTCAGAGGCAGTCGTGGGGGTGATCAGAGAAAGACATGCAGGTTTTTGTCTCAGATCCGCATGGGGCTGTATTTGCCGATGCTATGGTCCCAAGTTGAACAGTAATAATCAGCCTCGTCCTCAGGCTGGAGGCCCGCGCTGACCGGCCCCTCTCTCCCACTCCCCACTCGCCACTCCCCAGCCCAGACCAGTGTCCATCGCTCTCTCCATGTGCCTGATCTGCACACCTGAAAGGGCAGATCCATTAAAAAAAACTACCCCAGGGAATTCTTCAAGAAAAGACCAGTTATTTAGAAGAGAGATGGATTCCTTTGTTTCTCTTCCACTCCGAGGTAGATGGCCAAGTGTACCAGACCCCCTACCCCCACCCCACGATGCGGCCAGGAACCCACAGCCCAGACCGTGGACACCAGAGAGAAGGGGGCTCCACGCCGGATGCGGCCTGTGCTTCGGGATGGGGTTGGAGTCTGGGCAAGTGCAGAGGGGTTGAAGCTGCAGGGAAAGGAGCAAGGGAGGCGACACGGTGCCAGATTCCCCGCCTGAGCCAGCGACTCACAGTCCACAAGTTCTGTGAACTACGTTACACGTCCTTCTGTGGCGCTCGCTGTGTGCTCTGCATTATTCTACTTGCTTCGTGAGCATTAACATAAGTATTTAAACCAGTGACCTAATCTACGATGCAGTTACAATGGCCTCAATACACTGCAGTCAACAGGAAACACGTCTATGTAGCCAAGTTCTTGCCTTTGAACTTCAGATTCCATTCCTGTTAGCACAACATGGTTTGGAAAGAATGGTTCCCAGAGAACGTCAGCTCGATCTTCCTAACCGTGAGTCAGAACAAAACTCCAAGGCTGTCCATGGCCCTGATAGTGTTGGTCACACTGCGGCATTCAATCCCCGGAGATGCTGACACTTAGTACCTAGTAAAAAGCATTTTAGAAACAAAAGTGTCCTATAAAAAATAACCAACACACATAAACTATGTGTTTTATTTGAAATAACTCATTAACATGATGACTCAACATAAAAGAAAAAACCTTCCCACCCCCCACCACATCTGGGTGACGCGCATGAAGACGCTGTGACAGAGTTGCAGTGAACGCGCTGTGATCGCGCACCCTGACCCAGGCACACACGTGGAGCCCCCGAGAGACACCCGCATGCCCGACCAAACATGCAGCAGACCTCATCCCACATATTCTAGAACAAAATCCCATCCGCCTCTGCTCTCTCCTCTCATTCCCTCTCTCTGTGGGGCCTGGGCCCCGCCTGCGGCATCCTGCCCTGGACTGTGACAGCGTCCTCCGCACGCCTCCCTGTCACAGTCTCCACTCCATCCACCATCACTGCACCTCCACGCACCGTCTGCAGGGCCACCGAGCAAACACCAGTGTCTTCATGGTGACCGGCCTCCGCCTGCCTCTCCAGCCATCCCAGCTCACCTCATGTCAGCGGCTCCTCCTGGAACTCGTTCCCACCCGACCACCCAATGCACAGGACAGTACCACGTTTTCTGGTTTCTCTGAGACCTCCATTCCAATGTTAATATGTGCTCGCAGTAGAACATTCAAATCCTCACTCATCCTTCTAAGACGCTTCTTAGGTAGCAAATGCCAAATGAGATGCCATTCCTATTGGTTAGGACTCAATGGCCCCATCCCCACCCACACTCAACCCCGCACCCACACAGGCACCTGTCCCCATGGGTGCTCCTGGTCTGCTCTTTAGCTCTCCTCTCATAGTAGAACTTTGGAGGCCAGTAACAACAAGCAGACACAGAGCTATAAGGAAAAAGTTTACAGATTTCTTAAAATAAGAGATGAATTTAAATAAACTCGTTCAAAGCCAACTCTTGAGAAATATCCAGAACCCTTGCTGTTCAGGACAACCCCACAGCGCCCCCTGCTGGATCCACGGCTCTGGGTACTGGAGCTGTGACCACACTGACCCCCAGGCACCACCCTGGTCAGGAGATCTGCTCAGAGGGGCATCTGGGCAGCCGCCCCGCGCAGAGGACCTGCCCCGTGTCCACGGAGAGGGACGAGGGAAGAGCCGGCTCGACTGCAGCAGCATTATTTGGGAGCCACTGAAGCCTCGTTCGCTCCTATGTCCCCAAGTCTTCTGTGAATGAATGAGGGGCTCTGTCCAGGAACTTTCCTGTGGTCCCTCGTCACTCCTGGTGGGGGGAGGCCTTGTGTGACCATGTTATCAGTATGAGGTTCTTCAGGGAGAAGTGAACGTGTGACCCAGAGTGTCCAGCTTCTCTGGAGACGCCCCTCCTCAGGATTGTGAGGACACAGAGCCTCCCAGGATGGTGCTGGGAGACACAGCCTTGAGGTCAGACCCAAGGGGAACGTGTCCCAAACCAGAAGGAAATGGGAGCAAAGGACCACGCTGAGTACCTGGTGGAGGAGGAAGTGTCGTATGAGGACTGGCGGGACAGCGGGCACAGGGCAGCATCTGACAGAGCTCTGCGCACAACACTCAAAGAACGTGACCTGCCAGCTGCTCTCGAGGCTCCTCGTGAGAGAGAGTGCAGGTGACCCGATCCTGGACGTGTGGCCCGGGGGCTCCGGCCCCGTGGAGGCCTAGAAGCACATCCCAGGTCCCTGTCCCACCCTGTCCCACCTCCTACAAGGGGGCCCTAGGCCTCCCTGCCTGAGTCACCTACCCCCGTGGCCCTGGTCTCTCCACTGACTGATGCAGTACCCGGGCCCAGGACTTTTCTGGACGGAGGAGAACTACTGTCGCCTTTCATACACCGCGGCACGTACTCCTGCTGAAGGTTACAGAGTTTGGCACCGTCATTTCTTTCTCTTGACAGGGTGTCTCATAAAAACAAAATTTTTAATATCGATAAGGCCTAAATAATGAAATTTTTCTCTTCCAAATTGTGCTTTCAATGTGATGGCTAAAAACTCACTACTGACTCTTCCTTCGGTCACATTTACCTACAGAAATGCACTGGTAAAAGTATTTTGCTTTTTTGTTGTGATTACTCAATGAGGAGCCAGCCTTTCAAGTACACGGTGAGATTCAGAGATACTGATCAGTAAATGAATAGATATAGATAATATAACAGCAGTTGGACCCCACGAGGTCATTCTGAAAATTCCATGATGGCCGGTGGCAGTGGTTACGCGGTGACGGACATCTGGCCTTCCCTTGTAACTGTCACCTGTGAGCCAGGAGGTTGAACTGTGGTAGAAGCTGAGAGCTCTCAGCTTCATAGCTGGGGTCCTGCAAGACGGGAATGTGAGTTGCTGCTCTAGACACAGATTCATATGAATCTTCTGAATGCCGGCACGACGAATGGGTGATATTTCTTTCTTAAAATCTCCAATTTTCTCTTTTCATTTTCCGCTCTCCAATTTGTCTTACACAATTTCCCCCTTCCTTCCCTCTGTCTCGTTTGAGTGCAGTGCGCACCCGTGAGAGTGCGCGTTGTGGGCGTCCACGCCGTGTCCTGTGGGGGGAGCAGAGCTGTGACACCGTGACGTCTGACCCCAGGGGCGCGCACGGTGGCAGCAGCAGGCTGGCAGCTGCGTGGCGGGGGCTTCGCTCAGAAGCAGCGCTTCCTCCTGGGATCAAGAACGTCCTGGGCACCAACCTGAAGGGGCAGGGACGGCGTCCAGTACACGTTCGTGCGTCTGCTCAGGTGCCCTCGGAGCCTGCTGTGGGGCCTTGACGGGTCCATGACTTCATCTGGTTTTCAGTGTTCACAGAGAAAAGCCGCAGGTGCGGCCTGATGTGCCCCTCACACTGTTCTCTTCTGTGATCGCAGGTGGCCTCAGAGCAGGAGGACACGGAGCGCGTTCTGGACTTCCTCGCCGGCCGAGGGAGACACGCAGGTGGGACAGGTGGGCATCCCTGCTGCTGTCAGTCTGAGCTCCCACAGGGCCAGGCTCCTGGAGGGAACGGGAACTGTGGCTTTGGTAGAAAAAAGAGCTGATGCTCCAGATTAGGGAAAATGTTTGTAGGGCACCTGGAAGTGACTGAGCTCCCTCTGGGTGGTGTAGGGCTGTGTGCTTGGGGCGGGGGTGTCTCGTGTAATTCTGTGTGGTGTGATCATGAGTGCGCACTTATGAGGTGCATGTGTGAGATTGTGAGTCCCCCAGAAGATATTTTCCACCTAGACGACACAGATGTCAGTGTGAACCCGCTGAAGTCACTTCCATCACAAATGCACACGTTCTACCCATCAACTCAGAGAACCCACAGCCCAGCTCACCTGCAGGTTTGTTTATTATTCCATTTCGTCAGATGGAAACGCCGAGGCGCCCAGATTCATCGCCCAGCTCTCAGGCTCCCAGGTAGAAGGGCCAATTCTGATGCTCTGAGCTACTGACCTGCATGTGTCACTCATCCACGGGGTCGCTATTCACCGTGCAAGGGTCAAGCACGTAGGGAGCCACGACATCGTCCCTGTGCTTTACATGGAGCAGGAATTCCCGGACCTCCAGGGAGCCCAGGGCGATGGCGCAGGAGAGCGGCCAGGGCCGAGGCCCGGCCCGCTGTGGCGGGAGCTCTGCCAGACGTCCGCGCGGCCCTGTGTGCGCAGCACGTGCGGGCGAGAGGACTCGTGCCGTGGAGGAGGGAGGTGCGTGACGTGCTGGGTGACCCCTCCACAGCGTACAGATGAACAGGCCGGCTGGGCCCTCCTTGGCCTTCAAAAGCATCGTGTCCAAAACATCCATGGAGTTTAAGACCTGTCGGGAATTACCTGAGAGACAAGAGGAGAGAGAGGCTTCCAGCCTTGATGCGACTGGCCCGTCCACCCCACTGGTGACACTTCAGAGACTGGACTGTTTCCTCGGGGCGTCTCCCCTTCCCCAGTCTTCTCCATCTCTTCTCCTGTGTTTGCGGGGGGAGGGGAGGGGATTCCTGTGAATTACCTTGTGTCTTCCCAGTCTGACGGCAAAATCGATGCTGCAGGAGGCCGTAGCACAGGTGTTTCGTTGTTTCGCGTCCTCCGGGCACAGGACTGGGCCGCGCGTCTCCAGCCCAACAAGCGTGTCGAGATGTAGTACTTGGAGTTCATCAAGAATCGAAATAAAAAAGGGACTTAAGAGAATTATCACGGTGACCCCAAATAACAACTCACAATTAAAAATCACAATTAAAAGTGGTTTTAAATGGATGAAGCTCTGAGCTCGACTTCAGGTCAGATGTGCAGAAACTGTGCGTGACCTCCCTACGCACAGACCTTTGCCACCTGGCATTTCTGTAGGACCAACGGGACCTTTTCTTTCCCTTTTTCTCTCTTTTGGGGGCATGTTAATGAAGGCCAATAGGTCCATGACAGGAGGGAGAAGTCCTGTGAACAGGCGGCCTTGGGTCAGAGAGGAGAGGGTGCGGCACCTAAGGACTTTAGGGGGTCCCTTCGCTGTGCAGCTGAATGTCCTGCGTGTAAATGCGGGCCCGGGCCTCTCATCGTGATGACTGCTCCTTCTACGACAGGGAATAGAACAGTCACTCTGCCTGGCCTGAGCTCGGCCTGGAACTGTCATCTCGCCTAGGTTCCAGGGGTGCCCCATGGTGAGCCCAATGTTTCCGGGGTTCCAGAGGGAATATGCAGAACAGAGATAGCAGCCTGAGGGATGGGGGGATGGCGGGAAAGGGGGCTTTTAGAAGATCAGGTCAGGGCTCCCAGGACCCCTGTTGACGTTTTAGATATGAACTGATGGATTCAGAAGTCATCGGGCAGATTCTGCAGGTGCCTACGGGAGCCTAAGGACTGTCCAGGGGTCCCCGCCTCCTTGTGTGGGTTCCTGCCGCACCGCGTGCACGGTCTCCTCACCTGCAGTGACCTGCTCACTGGGGATCGTGGTCAGGGATGGTACTGGAATGTGAACAGTCACAGAGGGGTCTCCTTTACCAGGGAGCAGGGCCAGGAGATGCCAGTGAGGTTGGCACAGGGCTGGAGGTGATGGAGGTGCCAGTTTTGTCTCATGGATTGGTTCACGTTTCACCCAGGTGAGCAGCAGGATGTTTAACCTACTGTTAAGTCCTGGCGTCAGTGGGACTCTGTGGTTATTGGATCACAAAGCTTTTTATTCCATCCCCACGGATGCAGTTTCTTCACAGTTTTACCCCCACCCCCACTTTTGAGGCTGAATTTACTCCTAGATGGACATTTCCCAGAAAGGCATAGGCCAGGCCTGCCCTGGTGCTCACTGCTGTGGCCCTGGAGGGAGACAGGGTCTTCCTTGGGTCCACGTGGAGTCTCTGAGCCAGGAGACTTCATCAGAGGGGGCATCTGGGTGTCGTCAACTTTGAGGTTCACATGCGGGCGAGTAGAGGAAAGGCTGTCACATCCAGGCTCAGTGAGACCGTGTTGGTTTGCGGATTTAAAAAATCTTTTTATCCTTATTTGATAAAATATCAGAGAACAACAACCAAGAGGAAGAAATCGAGAATTCTGCCAGGGACAAGAAAAGAAAAAGAGAAATAAAAAATACCTTTCCATCCCAATAAATACAACAATAAATTAGAGAGAGAATACAAAAAATTTCATCTAATTGGCACATATAAAACATGTTTAAAATGACAGAACCACCACTAACTAAATTTTGCTTAAAAATGGATTATATATAATTATACATATAAAAAAATGACACATAGAGAAAATTAAAAGTCCAAAATCCGTTAATGTCTATTAAAATAGAATACACTTTTCCTAACTAGAAAATTGATTCCATTAGAAGACATGAATGAAAACAGCAATTTCCATAGAAAAAACAGAAAATATTGTTATAAAACTTCCACATGCCAAAAAAAAAATAAGATACAGTTAGTTTCATGGGGACATAACAAACCTTTAGAGGCTTCAAATATTTTCCCCTTATTTGTGCGTGTATATAGGAATTTTAATATTGAGAAAAATGAAAATTTTCCGAAATCTTCTTGAAGGTAGATATAACAAAGATACCTATAAATGATAATAAAATACATTAAAAGGAAATTTTAAGCCAGTACTAAAAAAATATTGATGCAAATATTCTAAATAAAATATTAGCAGAGATACGTCAGTGTCAGGTTACTAAGCGGACGCAGCATCACCACATGTGACTTATTCCAGGCGCACACGTTGGGCTCCGTATTCATCAACTTTTAGTGTTACACATCATTTCGATAGATCTTAGGTTAAATTATGTGATATTGATGGATCCTGAAAGAGTCTTTCACCAAATTAAAAAAAAAAAATTCCTAATAAAAACACACGCAAATAGCAACAGAGAGAATCTTTTATAATACGGTAATTCACACTGTCTCCCATGTACACATGACTTAGTCCTGCAGCCAGCACCTGAGCTAATGGAGTGAAGAGGAGGACATTTCCACGGGGACTGGGAGTAGGTCAGTGTGACTTTGCCTCATTATTATTCGCCATCTATCCGCAAGTATCAAACTGTGCAGTTGAACAGGAGGAAATGGTTAGATCTTCACATCGATGGACATGGACACGTGCTCATTTCCAAAGTCCTAAGGGATGCTGCAGCCTGAGACACTCTGGGTCGGGGCAGCAGGGACAGAAGACACGCCCCCATGAGCAGAAAGAACAGACATTGACACTGAGGATTCATGAGAGGATGACTAAGCTCTGGAAAAGTCTGGAAATAGGTAAATGACCAAAGATGAAGATGCAGGATTCCGCAGTCACAGTTCAGGTCTCAGATGACCACACCTGGAACCCCACCTCTGCCCCTGAGCATCAATGCAAAGACTCAGTATCCCCAGCTGATTTGTAGCTGGCCTTGTCTCCTTGAGGCCCTTTGCTGCTGCGATGACTCTGAGGACACCAGGGAGATGAGGAGCCTTCACTCCCAGGCGCTGACCCTGGATGAGCTGGGCCTGTGGAGGCAGCAGCAGAATCAGAAGGAGCAGAAGCCACAGACGCAGCCTGAGCAGGCGCTGCTGGGCGTTCCCACTCCTGGCAGATGAAAAAGGGGCTCTGGTCTCAGTTCCCCCAGGCCTGGAGCTCTGTGTGAACACCGAGGCTGCTGTCACAGAGCTGCACTGAGTATCAGCCTCGACCTAAGGCCTCAGCCCAGTGATGGTTAAAGAGCCTGAGGTGCCAGATCTGAGCCAGGTAATCAGACAGGGCCCTGAAGGTCGACTCCTATAATGATAAATGCGGGATGAGGGGCCCATTCCTGGCAGCACTTGCTACCGGGACCCATACTGGACACGACCGATATTTCCCAATTCAGATGGGGCTGGATTCTGGGTACCTCATTGTACCCTAACCTGTCACAGAATCTATCCCTAGAGCAGCTAAACCTTGGTACCCATGAATTGCTCACCTTGAGAAAATTACTCAATCTGTTGCCAACAAGGACAGATTTGGGATAGAATTCAAAGTATGTGGACACATTCTCTAGACAACATTTCCTTGGGGTGGGTCTGAAACCTCACGATTAGGTCAAACACACAAGAAGGCAGCTGTCTGGGCAGAGCAGTGGGGGCTGCTCAGGGAAGCCCCATCGCACAGGAAACAGCAGGTTCTTGTCTCACTTCCCCACGGGCCTGGAGCACTGTGGGAGCACTGAGACTACTGTCCCATGCTGAGCAGTAATAATCGGCCTCGTCCTCAGCCTGGAGCCCACGGATCGTCAGGGAGGCCGAGTTGCCAGACTTGGAGCCAGAGAATCGGTCGGGGACGCCTGACTCTAGTTTGTTATCACCATAGATGAGGCGTTTGGGAGCTGATCCTGGAAACTGTTGATACCACTGCACATAGTTACTCCCGATGTTGGAGCTGCTTCCAGTGCAGGAGATGGTGACACTCTGTCCCAGGGCCCCAGACACTGAGGACGGCTGGGTCAGCACAGACTGGGCCCAGGAGCCTGGAGGAGGGAGAGACACAGAGACGGTGATGCTGGGGCTGGAGACAAGAGGAGGGAGCAGGGCCCCGTGTGGTTTCCCAGGGTCTCCTCTCCTGTCCCCGTATCCAGTCACCTGTGCAGTGAGCGAGGAGGGTGAGGAGGAGAGGGGACCAGGCCATGGTGGAGATGATCACCGAGTCCTGGCCTCTGTGTCCCCACAGCTGAGGCAGAGCTTCCCCCAAGTCTCTCCCTCCCCTCTTCAAGCTCTGACAGAGGGAGGGGCCACTCATGCAAATGAGACCCCCAGCTTTCTGATCTGTTACTGGGCCCCGGGTCAGGTCCCTTTAACTGAGGGTGTAAGGGGTGAATGCGGGTGGGGCTGTGTGGGACCTGGCAGTTAGGGAGGTCACAGTTTTGAGGCCTGAGCAGAGGGCACCAGTCAGTGCAAAGAAGCTGATCTCAGCTCTGATCCCCTCAAACCTTCAGGAGTAGGACCAACCGAGTGCCCCCTGGTGTCCTGGCACAGACACACCATTGTGTGCCATGGTGACCAGAGCCCTTCAGAGACAGTTCCTGCCTCCTAACAGCTCTATCCTTAGGGTCAGGATGTGTGTTTCCTCTTGTGGCCTCCCCACCACCTCAGGGCGTCTCTGTGCTCCACTCAGACTCCTCAGGGTCACTCTGTCCACGGCTCCCTTGGCTGTTCAGTGGTCAGGACTGAGGTGGTGTCTGCTGTACAAATTCCTCTTGTCCCAGGACGAAGTTCAGAAGAGCGTCCTTCCCATGAAGGCATGACCCCACCGTGCAGGACACTTGTTTCTTTCATATTATGTGATTCCTTGCTCATTAGGGTCCACGCGTCTGGCATCTGGTGACTGTCTTCATGCCGTTCTCCCATCCTGATGATTGTCGAGTAAACAGTGACGCTGAACATGGGTTTATTGGATTGTGATAGTGTCTGTGGTGTGAGTGTTTCCTGTCTAGGCCTTGTGACATCTAAACCCGCAAGGCCGAGACTAGGGGGAGTGGAGTCACCAATCCCCCAAAAGTTCACTGTGTGCGGTGGAAAGAGAGATTCGTCCGCTCACCCCCATAACACCAGTGCCCCTGGAGCTGTGCAGTTCAGGACGGATCGTACGTCCTAGCTGTGGTACATCCTAGTTGTGACTCAGGCACATGCCGCTGTCTCAGGGGTGGCTCTCCCTTCCTACCAGGTGTCACCTTGTGTTGGTATCTCCCAGGCCCTTTCCACCAACCTGATTTTATACCCTCCTGTCTCTCAGTGGATACGGGCTCATCTGGGACACATGTGTCTGGTTGAGGCCGCTCTCTGCAGCTGAGGGTCACCCTTTAGTTGCTGACAGCTTGAGACTGTCCACTAAGTTTTGCTATCAACAGGGCCAATACTCCTTTTTTGAAGGGTCTTGAGTGGCACCTTCCAGTGTCCCCAAATTGAGTGTGGGAGGAATGATCACTTGAATTTATCACCCCTCGGATGGAATACGAGGCTCGATCGCTGTGTATAATCTCCCCATCAGGGCCGCTGTGGACTCATGAATTTCACATGACTCACTGGGCCCCTGCTGTCCTCTGAGAAGCTGCAGGGGACACCGGGTCTCAGCTACCATGGAGATTTCAAAATTTCTTCTTGGCTTAGTTTTGAAGGAACTAATGGTTTCTCTGTCTCCAACATTTAAAATATGCTGAAATCTTCATGCTGCAATTTTTTTTCTCAACAATATACTTATACTTTCTTACCTTTTCAATTTTTGATATTCCTTTAAAGTGCTTATACAGGTTTGCAGTTGTTGTTGTTTTGAGAAACAAACAAAGACACAAGCTGCGTGAAATAGGCTGGGTTAGAAGCTGTGACTCTCGTCTCTCTGACGCGTCCTCCCTGCAGACTCCTGTCCTCTACCGAGCCCCCTCCCAGCCCCCTGCCTGCCCGTCACCCTGCAGGGAACACTGGGGAGTCACGAGGAGTCTCCGTAGGGAACATGCTCTGAGGACAGAGGGACCAGTGCTGTTCTGCTTCTGTGACTCTGAGCTTTTCCTCAGGGACACACACAGGGAGGCTCCCTCTGGTCCATGGGGTTGAGACGCGGGAAGAGAACGCCCTCTTCTGCAGGGTGGATGGTCTGACAGGCACACGAGTGTTCCCTGGACTGTGAGGTGTGGTAAACGATCCTGATTCTTTTGGATTCTTTTTTTTTCATTTTACTTTTTTATCGATTTCGACCAAAGTCATTTAAGGAAAGAGGCAATTTTTTTTTTTGTATTTCTACTATGTTTCTGTAAGTTTCTCACTTAAAGTTAATTTGCTTCTATATTTATCTTTACATATAAAATTCAGCTTATCATATCAATATATTACTAAATTTCATCTTGGTTACTAAACGCTGGCCAGGCTGAATTTAGACTTGAATATGCGTGTGCATGCCAGTGTAAATTTCCTTTGTCCATTTTCTGCGTGGTCACTGATTATATTAGCTCTTGTTATACGATCACGTTGTTTTCATAAAGTGGTGTGTTAAAATAAATCTTTTTGGACTGACAGCAATGCACTTGAGCACCTCCTCTGGGGCCACGGACCGCAAGTCTCCTGATGCCACCTGATCCTCTGGGAACACAAGACGGGGATGTTAGGGGTCGACGGTGCACAGAGCCCGGGAGTTTTTGTGTCTAAACTCCCCTGCACCTGTCACTGTGGACATGGTCGCTGTACCACAGAACACAGTCATCCTCAGCCTCGTCCTCCGAACAGGCTAAACAGAATTCAACTTCAATGCTCAAGAATAATTCCCCTTGGACGGACATTCTGCCTTCCAGGCCCTCTGGGGATCCAGGGGAAACCGGACTGCAGAGCCCCACAGGATGATGCCATAGCCGTGAGGATTCGTGCTCTGAAATCTAAGCAGAGGCAGCCACGCCCCAGGACTGTCAATTTAGTTGAGTAGTGAAAACGAAGAAAACAGAAAATGCCACCAAAGTATGCTGCTGTGTCCTTAGGAGGGGTGGCCACGACCCTGCCCACATCGGGCCTGCCAGAGCCACACCTGTGGAAGCCAGGTGCACAGAGCAGCTGGGCGGGGCACAGAGAATGTGGTGTGAGGTGGCCCTGGGCGGGAAGCACCAAGGTCCTCAGTGTGCTGCAAGCGCCCCTTTGAAACTTCTCTACCTCCTCCCAGTTCTCGCCTCTGGGCCTTGATGCCAGTGGCAGCTCTGATGACCTCTGAATCTCCTCCCAGGGAATTCTACCATCGGCTTGGAGGCTGCTCCTGGCTGGCTACTGAGCAGAGGGCCGATGGGCACTCAGCTCCTGGTCAGGTGCTCACTTGGTCACACTCTTCGTGTCCTAAGGGCACATAATTGGGTCAGTCCCAGAATGTTATGTATCCATAAAGGCTATTTCCTTTTTCTTCACGATACTGTTTTTCAGACTTTCTCCGCTCCCATTTTACTATCAGCAGTCAGGAGGACCTGAGCCCCTTCCACTCTTGCCTTAGAAATCACCTCAGCCGAATACCCAAGTCCATTGCTCCCAAGGTCGTCCTTCCACAAAACCCTGGAACAGGGGCAGCGTCAGCCATGGTCTTGCAGCTGTACAACAAGGACGCCCCATAGGTGATTCTGACAGCGTCACCCCTACTTCTCAGGACCCATTTCTGTCCTGCTCTATTCCCACTGCTATAACGAACGACCTTACCCTGGGTGTCTGATAAACAACAGAAATGTATTTCTCACTGCTCCGGAGGCTGGAAGTCCAAACTATGGAGCACAGGGCTCGGCTCACTCCGAAACCTGCAGGAAGCCCCCCTCGCCTCTTCATATCGAGGGAAAAATGAACAATCCAGAATTCCACACTCTGCTTCTCCCCGTCACGGCCTGTGCTGGACGCCGTCGGGGGAGCTCACGCAGCGACACGACCTGCAGCCCTCACCGCCTGCCCTGGCGCCAGGGGGGTCGGCTCAGGTATGAGGTTCCAGAAGCCACTTCCACATCAGATGTCTTCTCACAGCACACGTGTTCCCATGACCACAAAACGCATCCCAAGAGAACACGCGCTTGTGGAAATTCCTCCTCTTTTCTGGATGTAATTTGAGATCAAATCATAGTTTTTAGCAATGTCCTGAGGTTTTAAATCTGTTTTGAATGGGAGAGTTTTGTCCTAGATTGTTAACAAGATTGAATTTTAAACATAAATTTTCAGCAATAAGTTCAGAACAATAGAAGTAGAGGTACTTCTCAAAGTTTAATGTTCATAAAAACCTCCTGGAGAGATCGTTAAAACAGATTCCTGCAAAAGGACACAGGTTTCTGACACAGCTGGCCTCGTTTGAGGAACTGCATTCCCAGCAACTCCCGGGAAGACTCCCATTTTACTGCTAAATGAACTATCCACGTGGTCTGCAGGGACAAACAATGAATGAGAGTGTAACTGTTCATGCTCTTTGAATCAGAAAAGTCCCAGGGGGAGCAGTGGGGTCTCTAGTCTCCCTGTGATTGGCATATTTCGATGCTGAGCCCCCTCCCCATTATCATAGGCAGACAGGGGAAGAGGAAGCCCTGTATTGCAGAGTCGTATTGGAGAGCCTGGAGGAGACACATGGCCCTGAGCCACTGGGCAGGAGAGCTGGGCTGTGCAGCCCCCTCCGCACGGCGTGCTGGCCATGTCCACCCTCTCTCTTCCCTTCTGCCTCTGAGGCTGAGCCATTGAGAGCATGTGAGAAGGTTTTGGTTGCACTTCCCCGTGGGTTCGCATCACTGTGTGAATATTACTACCCATATACAGATTACAGTAATAGTCGGCCTCGTCCTCAGGCTGGGCCCCCGTGATGGTGAGGGCGGCTTTGTTCCCAGAGATGGATCCAGAGAAGCGACCAGGGATCCCAGAGGAGCGGCTGTTCGTGTTGTAGATAAGCCTGCGGAGAGCCCGGCCTGGGGTCTCCTGGTACCAGCTGGGGTAGTCACTGGTGGAGACTGACCCAGACCTAAGGCCACAGGTGAGTGTGACCGTCCCTCCTGGAGACACTGACAGCGAAGGCTCCTGGGTCACCACAGTCTGAGAATTTGCCCCTAAATAAAAAGTAAACAACAGGAGAGATACAGGTGTTATGAGAAATGCGATTGGCCTCTGATTCTCCTTTTATGTGCCCCCAAGGATGCAGAGTCCCTTCCCCTGACCTGAGCCGTAAGCGAGGAGCCCCAGCAGCAGCACCGTCCAGGCCATGGTGGGGACACTCACAGGACGCGGCCTCCTCAGGCTCCTGGGCTGGAGTGCGGTGTCCTCGGGCCTTTTTATGCCCCCCAGGCCCATTAGGAGGAGAAGGTGCTTCATGCAAATTAGCCTTCTATCCCCTCCTGCTCAACTGTCAACCTATGTCTCCTGGGGAAGCTCTTTCAAGCGTCAGGTGCTGGGACCTCACGCGGACCAGTGACTGAAAGGCGAGTGAGACACTGAGTGAGAGGGGTTGTGTAACCGTCAGCTGTGACCGTAAATGCAACCGTCTTAGAGTTTTCAAATCTGATACCATTTGTACTTGGCCAGGCTCCCTTGATTTGCTAAAATGACAAAATACCTTTATACGACACGCCCTCTGCTTTAATACATACCTTTAAACATATTTAAACATAGA
This sequence comes from Rousettus leschenaultii, assembly GCA_015472975.1. Lineage (NCBI taxonomy): Eukaryota > Metazoa > Chordata > Mammalia > Chiroptera > Pteropodidae > Rousettus > Rousettus leschenaultii. Next base: position 116,595 of record BNJM01000647.1, on the reverse strand, counting down.
CAGACACTGTGGATGGCAGAGCAGCAGCATCCGACCCAGGACACGGGAAAGAGGGTTGGAAGGTCGCAGAAATAGTGATTGAATGGCAACCTGTGCCCAGGTGATAGGTGCAAATGCCCTTCCTTCCCCCACCCCCAATGTCCTTTCAGTGTCCCCTAAATGAAACTCATATCCATTGGGTCACAAGGATAAGAGAGGAATCTGGGCCATGGGGAGGAGCCCCAGAGCTCTGCTTGCCGAGG
>BNJM01000647.1:84321-109993 GCA_015472975.1 Rousettus leschenaultii | reverse complement strand
GGTTTGTGAGGTCGCTGAGCTCGCTGACTGGTTGAGTGTGATCCACTGAAGCTTCTAGAAAGGGAGACGGGGAGGAGCGTGTGTCAGAGCGTGAGAGGCGAAGGGAAACGAGGAGGTGCCACAGGGACAGCAGAGTCCCCTTCAGGAAAGGTCGGAGGGGAGAGTGAGATGGAGAAAGTCCAACATCCGGACATGCTTCTTTGAGTGTGTCGAGAAGTGAAATTTTCTCAATTTGCAGTTTTATTGTCACAGGAAAATATATATCCAAAATTTATAATTTTGTTACCCCTTAAAATTTTATCTCCAAGAAACACAATTTGCATCGTTAGCCAATTCTTCTTGGAATACAATTCTTTTTTAAAAAAATTCTCTTAAATTCTTTACCATTTCAGAGTTCTCTTCAATAAATATGAGTTGAACAAAACTTAGGACACCTGTTTATGTTTTATTTGTATGAGAGTCATGTGTGTAATGTTTCAAAATTATTCTATGACACTCTGGAGATGAGTTTTGATCTAAGTGGATTCTTTAACCTCATCTATTTATACTGTTTTGACTGAGGACTGTCCTTAAGCACAGTGATTAATAGTCTTGTATCCTGGAGTGATTCACAAGACTACTCAAACTTTTCTGTGCAGACCCTATATTTTTCTAGAAATTTACCCCCACACACACACACATACAATTTTGTGTCAATGGGCTGAAGACAGTTTTTTGTGGTTGAAACTGATAGGTGGACAGGAGATGAAACCGGAAGGGATAGGGAGCAATCTGGGAAGATAAATGGCTCTTCGCCTGAGGACATGGCCTGATATTATGGACACGCACAGAATATTACAGGACGGTGACAAAGACATTTAAAGGTGGGGAAATCAGGAGAATTTTATCGCTACTCTTGTACTGTAATTGACTTCATGTCCTGCAGAGGCAGAGGCACAGAAGAACCAGAAGCAGCCTGACCCTTGCCTTGCTCCTGTGACCATGACTCTGCGAGGTGGAAACTCTCAGACATGACGCTGAGGTGACCGTGGAGGCAGGTTCTTGGTTTTGGGGGAAAAGTCACCCCCAGATGGATGGTGTGGACAGAGCAGAATTTCGAGTGCTGGCCCCTGAGTCTGGTCCTCATTTGACAGAGTGACCAGTAGAGAAGGTCTCAGGGGTGGTGTGGAAGTGGCCACCAATAAGGGTTCTTGAACCTCCTCTACCTTCCTCCTACATCTGGGAAGTGAGGCCATCTTTCTAACTCTCCTAGGACTACCTGAATTTCAGATCGATATCCTGTGGATGCGGCTGAGCATGTCTTGGCCTGGAATTGATCTATTGCAGGACTATCAGAATGGTCAGCGAGCGAGCTGCAGCTCTAGGAGACAGGGACGGCCTGGCCTGTGTCCCTGCCCAGATCCCAGTGTCCACAGTGTCCCAACCTGAACTAACAATGGGGTGTGGAGAAGTGTGGTGTGTGTGGTGGGGATGCATTTGCTGAAAGGACTATCATTTTTAAATTTCTCTTTGGACCCCAAGTCTCCCAAGCCTGTGGTTAATCTGTCTGACCCCAGTTCCAACCGTACATGCACTGCGTAACCTAAACAATCAAACAATTTCCTCCCTGGTCACCATGATGGTGTCAAGGAGATGCATGAGTGATCGGTTCCAGCCATGCTGAAGACTGGGATTCCCGGCCAATGTGTCGGGGGAGAAGTATCAGTCTCTCTGAAACATGTGTTGCATGCATGTGATGCCTGGGACCACAGAGGCATTTTGTACCCAGGTGGGAAATCAGCCTGAGGACACAAGATTTTGCCTCACTTGTCCTGTCTCTTCGCCCAGGTGGTGTCAGCTCCCTGAGCACAAGGCCCCTTCTGCTTGTCCACACTGTATCCCGAACTCCTAGACCCAAGTCAGGCACATAGTACCTGTTCAGTACATGGTGTGGATGCGCATCATCTGCATAGACGCTCTCCTGAGTCAGACACAGCTGGATCTGCGTCCCTAGCCTTGTCCTGATCCCGTGATATGGACTGAACTGTGTTCACTCCAGATCCCATGTGGAAATCCTCACTCTGCAGGTGACAGTCTCTGAAGACCAGGCCACGAGGAGGTAACTAAGGTAAAGGAGCTCATGTGAGTGGTACCCAATCAGTAGGGCTGGTGTCTTTGAGAAGAGGAGGAGAAACCAGGGGTGAGTGCACACAGAGAAGGCTGTGTGAGGACTCGGGGAGAATGCAGCCGTCTGCAGGCCAAGGATCGAGGCCTCAGGAGAGACTCACCTACCCTCACCTCTGTCTTGGACTTCCAGAATCCAGAACTGTGGGAACATACATTTCTGTTAGGTTCCCCATCTGGGTATTGCGTTATGACAACTCTGGCTCCAAAATACCTTTCATGGACTGTGTCCCAGGTCAGCCAACCCCACATCCAGGCTCTTCAGGTCAATTTAAAAAATCACACAATGTGAACAGATTCTAGCACAGATTTCAGATCCCAGATTTTCCAAACAGAAAACGGAACGTGCTGTCATGTAAGAAGAGTAGGGTTGCACAGGGAAGCCCTGTTGCAGGGGGTCAGCGGGTTTTTGTCTCACTTCCCCAAGGGCCTGGAGCACTGTGGGAGCATCGAGACTGCTGTCAGCAGTCTGGCAGTAGTAATCGGCCTCGTCTTCAGCCTGGAGCCCACGGATGGTCAGGGAGGCCGTGTTGCCAGATCTGGAGCCAGAGAATCGGTCGGGGACCCCCGAGGGTCGACTGCTACTATCATAGATGAGGAGTTTGGGGGCCTTTCCCGGGAGCTGCTGGAACCACTGCACATTATACTTCCCGATGTTGGAGCTGCTTCCAGTGCAGGAGATGGTGACACTCTGTCCCGGGGCCCCAGACACTGAGGACGGCTGGGTCAGCACAGACTGGGCCCAGGAGCCTGGAGGAGGAAGAGACACAGAGACGGTGATGCTGGGGCTGGAGGCAAGAGGAGGGAGCAGGGCCCCGTGTGGACTCCCAGGGTCCCTCCCCTGTCCTCATATCCAGGCACCTGTGCAGTGAGCGAGGAGGGTGAGGAGGAGAGGGGACCAGGCCATGGTGGAGATGATCACCGAGTCCTGCCCTCTGTGTCCCCACAGCTGAGGCAGAGCTTCCCCCAAGTCTCTCCCTCCCCTCTTCAAGCTCTGACAGAGGGAGGATCCACTCATGCAAATGAGACCCCCAGCTTTCTGATCCCTCCCTGGAACCCGGGTCAGGCCCCTCGGTCCTAGGCTGTCAGATTGTGGGCAGGTGCGGGGCTATGTGGGGCCCAAGGGATTTGGGAGGTCGCAGCTGTGAGCCCTGAGCAGAGGGCACCTGACAGTCCAAGTCTAGTCCACTGTAGTCTAGTCCCACTCACCTCGCTGAACCCCGTCCCACATAAACGCAGCGCACTCAGCTCTCCGGCTGAATCAACCCAGCAGAACAGGCCGGAAACCAGCACCCGCCACACTGAGTGCTCACTGAGATGCAGGAAGAGACCCCGCAGGGAGGCCGAGTGCAGGCCCATCGCCCTTATTGTTTTCCCTCCTGCCTTCACCTGTCCCGCCCTGTCTGCAGGGACTGTTCCAAACTGTCCCCTATTTAGCTATGGGAAAAAAAACAAAATGAAATCCTACCATTTGTGATGACACGGATGGACCCACAGGAGATTACGCTGAGCGAAATAAGTCAGACAGAGAAGGATAAATACCGTACCATTTCATCGATACGTGGAATCTAAGGAACAAAAAGAACAAACTAATTGTAAACAGACTCACGAATCTAGAGGACAATCTGGTGACAGCTAGAGGTGCGGGGGTGGGGGGCTGCGAGAATGCTGTGAAGGGTTAAAGAAGGACAGATCAGCAGTTGAGAGATGGGCAGGGGGAGCGAGGCGTAGGGAATGCGGTGGGCAGCCTGCGATGGCTGTGTGCGGAGCCTGAGGGCGGACAGAGCAATCCGGGGATCGTCCCGCAAAGTGTACAAATGTCTAAACAATGTACCATATACTTGAAGCTAATAATAATAATATTAAAAACCTCTGTCCAACTAATTAAACTTTCCTATTTCAATAAAACTGCAAAAAATTTTTCATCCTTATTCAAAGTGAAGAAATCATAGATTTATATAAGATCACATAATTTTTGACAACCGCGTCTGAAGTTTTAATGTAAAGATATGCGCACCATGTTTTCAATTTAAAAAATATGACTTCAGAATTTTTCAATTATTTTTCTTTATAGATATATCACAAATCTTAGAATTTTTATTCCAGCAGTTTTGTATAGTTAATATGAGTAAAATGTTTTCATTATTTAACTCATTGAAATTTTCTATTACGACTTGAGATATTAAAAAGAAATATCAATGAACTTTATATCGACTTTACGAAATTCTTACTTGGTTCAACATTTTGAAATTATATTCCCTTGAGGTTTCTAAGTGATGTTTGTTATCAATTAATAAAGTAGAAGTCCTGCTCCTCCACATTAAGTCTGACAGCTGCCATTTAAGTCGCAGACATTTTGTGTTGATAGGAAATACCACAAACTGTTATGTGGTGTTCGTCACAGCTGTCATCTTTGCCTGGGATGTTTTCACCGTTAAGAACGATGCTAGGCAGGCAGCTGCAGCCTGGTAACGATGGCAACGCTCTTTGAGGAGTTAATAACACGGCGTGATATGTGTGTAGACATGCGCCAGTGGAATAAAAACTAACCAGAGACACAAGCACCTGAGTGTGAACGTGACCCACACGCACTCAAGAAGAAAGAGTGGTGCCGAGAAACCGCCCAGAATTCACTCCAAACTTCCGCAGGTGCTGACGGGATGGTGAAGAATAAGACCTGGGTCTTCACGGACACGGAGATGGGACTCGGGGCGGAGACATGGAGGCTGTGAAACGGGAGCCAAGTGGACCTTCTAGAACGAAAAACAACACATGTATTAAGTTCAAAATAAAATTTAATGCAAGTTGGGAAAACTGAGAGTCAGAAAACTAACAATAGAGCAATATGAATTAACCCTAAATTAGCCAACCATGAGAAAAGAGAGGCACAAGATGAAGAACAGCAAGCGCGTCTCAGTGACTCCTTAGGAAAACGCCATCCTGCAGCCTCACACGCGGGTGACTGACGTCTCAGGGGAAAGCGCACAGAGACTGGGGTGGGAAGATACACGAAAACGGAAAGGCAGGAACGATAAAGTAAGAACATTCTATTTCGATGTTTATTTGAAAACGAGACTACTTAAAGAAATAAAAATCATCACGTAGTTGCTTACAGTGCATCTAGGTGATGTGCTACAGATGGGGGTTTGTGTGATACCATTTCACACAGACGTTTATGCACATTGGTGCTACTGCTCTTACAAGCTCATGGGTTTAAGGGGACAGGATGGGACTGGGCCATGGTGACCGATTCCAAGATTTGGGCTGAGTTAGGAGCACTGGACTCTCAATCCTGGCAGAAGAAATGAGAGAGAAATGAATTCTTTGGCTTCTGTTATTCACGGACAATGATTATGAGGTGTCGGCCACTGGGGGGATGCAGAGAGGAGGTTGGTGTCCCCCGTCCCCACAGCCCTTGAGCATGGAGGGAACATTGAGGCTTTTGTCCCATGTTGAACAGTAATCATCAGCCTTGTCTTCAAACCGGAGCCCAGAGATGGTCAGGGAGGCTGTTGCCAGACTAGGACCCAGACGACCGAGCTGGGGTCCCACAGGGTCGAGAGTGCCCAAGCATCACAGTCCTAGGAACAGACCCAGGGGCTGTTGGCACCGGCCAGCATCACGCTATCCGACATCGTGGCTGTTTCCAGTGCAGATGAGAGTGACTGTCGGACCTAGAGACCCTGGGACTGAGGCTTCCTGTGTCAGTCCAGACCATGCCCAGGTCCCTGGAATGAAGGAAAGAAAGACGCAGGGATGGTGAGTCTGGGTTCCAACAACACGGCCTGGGCTCAGGGGGAAGGGCAGAGCCCTGCGTCCTCCTGAGGCCACATTCTCAGACCAAGGATCCAGGCACCTGTGTAATGAGTGAGGAGGGTGAGGAACAGAGGGGTCCAGGCCATGGCGGGGACGCTCCTGGGGCGCTGCCTTCTGCACCTCTCAGCTCAGACGGAGCACCTCTGATCTCTTCTATTCCTCCTTGCACACCAGGGGAGGGAGTTCTTTCATGCAAACCTGTCCCTCCCACTGACTGTCCCAGCCTCTTCTGGTGTTCTGAGTCTGCCCTCTTCTGAGGGTTGGTCTGGTGAGTGATGGGGTATGGGACCCTGGGTCTTACTCCCCAGGGGCTCTAGGGAGCACCTGGTAGAGTGAACCAGACTACAACTGAGGACTGGGTTCCAGCTGACAGCATCCCCAGCAGAACCTCTCCTGAGTGGTCTTGCAGCGCCCCCTGCTGTCCCAGGCAGGGATTCCTCCACGCGGGGATTCCCCAGAGAGGAATCAGCCTTCCTCACACATTGCCCACAGGGCCCTCCCCACAAAAGGCACAAAGCAAGGCCTCATCCCTGTGCTGCAGCCTCAGTTCCACATCTCAGTCCTAGGACTCCGACGGAGTGGACATTAGCGAGTGGAACGAGAGAGAGGAAGGGTCCTTCCCTCCCTGGAGGACGGGTGAGCTCCAGAAAATTTCCAGGGAGGAAAGGACTCTGTATTCTTGGGATTTCAGAGAGTTAGGGGAAGACAATCAGGGTTACAAGATATTAGGATGTCCTCAACCAGAGACCGGAGATTGTAATTCACAATGAGTAAGCTCAGTGGCCGGAGTCTTAAGGCCTTGCCGTCTGCGTCCATTGCCTCACTGACCCTCTTTCCAAGCTCTCTATACAATTATTTCCTGTACAAAAGATTTTCTGAGAGTGTAGGTGAGGAACTCCTCAAAGCCATGCCTTTCTCCCTCAACATGGCTGGAAGTTGGCCCAGGCCACCTCAGGAGGGGCGGGAGATCTGTCCTACCTTCTCAATCAGCAGACTTTGACCCCAGAATTAACTGGGACACATTAGAACCTTCCACAGCTCCTGCTGACAGGGATTTCTGAGTATGTAAGGCTCATGCTTTATGAGGCTAGCTGGAAATATTAAGTGTGCACTCTCAGACAACCCACACTCAAGTTAGACCCACAGCGCCCTTTGGTGGCCACAGAACCACAACCCAGTATTTGCATCCCACAGCAGGCACTGAAAGCTGCTCAGAGGGCTTCTGATACCTTTCCCTACATCTAGAGAGGGAAGTCTGGGTGGTTGGACAGTTGGATCCCCAGGTTCTCTTCCTGTGGAGTCACCACAGCCTGGAGGGTTCCCCAGGTGGTCAGCTTCATCCCCACCTTATTCCCGCCACCTCCTGCAGGGAACTCAGTGATCCCACTGTCATTAGGTCATGGTTTTCACTCTCCATTGCGATTTCAGGATGTTGCACTCAGAAATTAATATATATATATCTCTGTTAAAAATTTATCAAATTAGGCTATTTTGGGGAAGGCTAATATTTCCTGATTAATCTCTGATTAATATTTCTTAAGTACAATAGACCACAAGGAGAATCGTTCATGTGACTATATCTCCTGTCATACGTAAGAGACAAAATTATCCCCAGAATCGTCATCCTAGAGAGATTCTTTGTCGTGAACAATGATTCGAGGTACTCGCAGTGATGACGGGGCTCAGAATGTCTCGTAGGGCTGGTGCAGACGTCCTCTAAGTGACGGCTCCGTGGCCGTGCCGCAGGGTCTCAGCAGTGGGGCATAAGTGACTGGAGCTGCCACCGGATGCCAGCTGTTGCCACCGGCAGTGAGGACCCACTGAGGGCACAGGCAGCACCAGCAGTGGGGTTTCCTCACTTCCCCAGTGACCTGGGCACACTGTGTGCAATGGCCCTGTCACCCCGTATCTGACAGTGGAAACCACTCTAATCTCAAGAAGAACACGATGTAGCAAATAACCCGACTTCATGGAGGCATCGCTGCACCCAGAGAAGCAGCTGGGACGCGAGAGCCCTGGTTCTCCCTTGAGACTGAAGAATCTCAGAAGATACAGGGGAGGCCTGAGATTCTGGTGGATAAATACCAGAGGATAATTTTTGTTACCAACACTGGGAAATCTCTGAATCCTCTGCTCAGTATAGCAGCAGACTGAAAGTTTCTGTAAAACATAGTCTGATTATAGAAAAAATAAAAACATAAGGACCCTGTGGAAGCCACAGGGTAAAGAGAAACATAAGAGAGAGAAGGGCACTGAGAGCGACGCCGGGGGCAGGGGAAGGACCGGCCGGAAACAGCATCTCTCGGTATGAGAACATCAGAGTAAATGAGGGAGACGGTGGAAACACATTAGGTCTAATGGGCATGTGGAAACCATCTTTTTAAGTGACAGAATAGGTCATCCAATTGCTGACATTGAATGAAAATGGGTAATGCACAAAAAAGCCAAGAAGTGACATGTGGACAAAAATGAAAAAAAGTATCTAAGTGTGAATGTCTGTTAAAAATGGACAAAATACACATGGCCGTATAAAAATATGAAATTGTTTCACTAGAGAAAAATGAATAAGACCAATTTTCTCAGGAAAAATAGAAAACATTATTATGGAAATATTCTGCAAAAAAAGGCAATAACATAGTTCCATAGGGAACATGGACAAAACTTTAGGGTTCACCTGGTTTCAATTTGTTTGTGTCATACACGCACACACACACACACACACACACACACACACAATATTAAAACATTGAAATAAAAACATTTCCTAATTCTTGTGGAATTCAGTTATAATAATTATATCCATACCTGACAAATGAAATAGAGAAAGAGGAATATCACACAGCAGTACTAAAAAATATCGACACAAATGTTCTAATTTCAATATTCACAGAGATGTTTCCGTACCAGATTACTAAGTGGATGCAGCATCACCACGTGTGAATTATTCCAGGCATAGAAGTTGGGTTCCATATTGATCAACCTTTAATGTAACACATCACATCTTTAGATCATAGATTAAATTACATAATCTCGATAGATCCTGAAAGAGTCTTTGACCAAATTTCAAACATATTGTTAGTAAAACCAGACACACAAAGAGAAACAGAGAGGTACATTTATGATACGGTAATTCACACTGTCTCCCATGCACACATGACTTAGTCCTAGAGCCTGCGCCTGAGCTAATGGGGCGGGGAGGAGGACATGTCCACGGGGAACAGGAGTAGATCAATGTGACTTTAACTCCATTATCATTCACCATCTACCTGTAAATATCACAATGCAATTGAACAAGAAGATTGACGGTTAGACCTTCGCATCGATGGGCATGGACACGAGCTCATCCTCAAAGCCCCAAATGGATGCTGCAGCCTGAGACACTCTGGGTCGGGGCAACAGGGACAGAAGACACGTCCCCGTGAGCAGAGAACAGGCATCCCCACTGGGGACTAAGAAGAGGACGACTTAGCTCTGGAAACTTCTGGAAATAGGCAATGACCTATGATGAAGCTGCAGGATTCCTCAGTCACAGGTCAGGTCTGAGATGCCCACCTGGACCCCCCACCTCAGCCCCTGAGAGTCGTGCAGACACTCGGGGTCCTCAGCTGACGGGGAGCTGGACTTGGTTTCCTTTGAGACATGTTGTCTGGAAATGGGCTGCTGGGAGTGGCTCTGAGGACAGAAAGAGGAGGAAACATCACCCCCAGGCAGTGCCCTTGGGTGACCCACAACTGCTGGTGGCGGCAGCAGCAGCAGCATTAGCCACAGGCTGAGCCTGGGCTGGCAGAGGCCGGGACGTTTCCCCTCCCAGCAGATGAGAAACGGGTTCTGGTTTCAGCTCCCCACGGGTCTGAGTTCTATGGGAGCAGTGAGGCCTCTGTCACATTTCTGTCACAGCTTCTTCCTCAGACCTCAACCCAGTGAGGGTCGAGGAGTCTGAGTTTCCAGACTTGAGCCAGAGAATCCACTGGGGACCCTGCGGGCCGATGCTCTCACAGCAGATGAGGGGTTCAAGGCCGCTCTTAGAAGCACTTGGGACAGGACGCGTATTGGACACTCCTGATGTGTCCTGACGCAGCCACGACTGGACTCTGTGATCCTAGTTGCGCCTGAGCCTGTCATTGATGCATCCCCATTGCAGCCGGCCCCTGGCATTCAGGAATTGCTGCTCAATTTGAGAAAATTATATGTGGAGAAGCTGCCAATGTGTAACAGCCTGGGGGAGGGGCAGAATTTAAAGGATGTAGATACATTTTCTAGACTTAGTTCCTTATAGTGGGACTCAGACCCCTCATAAGGTCAAACAAACAAAGGCTTCAGCTGTGTTGTCAGGGGCGTGGGTGCTGCTCAGGGACGCCCCATTGCAGGGGGACAGCAGGTTTTTGTCTCACTTCCCCACGGGCCTGGAGCACTGTGGGAGCACTGAGACTCTTGTCATAGGACTGGCAGTAATAATCGGCCTCGTCCCCAGCCTGGAGCCCACGGATGGTCAGGGAGGCCGAGCTGCCAGATCTGGAGCCAGAGAAGCGGTCGGGGACCCCCGAGGGTCGACTGCTAGTACCATAGATGAGAGTTTTGGGGGCCGTTCCTGGGAGCTGCTGGTACCACTGCACAGAGTAACCATCCCCGATGTTGGAGCTGCTTCCAGTGCAGGAGATGGTGACACTCTGTCCCGGGGCCCCAGACACTGAGGACGGCTGGGTCAGCACAGACTGGGCCCAGGAGCCTGGAAGAGGGAGAGACACAGAGACGGTGATGCTGGGGCTGGAGACAAGAGGAGGGAGCAGGGCCCCGTGTGGCCTCCCAGGGTCTCCTCTCCTGTCCCCGTATCCAGTCACCTGTGCAGTGAGCGAGGAGGGTGAGGAGGAGAGGGGACCAGGCCATGGTGGAGATGGTCACGGAGTCCTGTCCTCTGTGTCCCCACAGCTGAGGCAGAGCTTCCCCCAAGTCTCTCCCTCCTCTCTTCAAGCTCTGACAGAGGGAGGGGCCACTCATGCAAATGAGACCCCCAGCTTTCTGACCCCTCACTGGATCCTGGTTCAGGCCTCTCTGATTGAGGGTGTAGGGAGTGGGCAGGAACGGAGCTCTGAGGGGCCTGTGCGGTGAGGTTGTCACAGCTGCGAGCCCTGAATAGGGGGCTCCAGACAGTGCCAGGTGGTGTCGCCAAGCTGTGTTCACCCCAGACTCCACAAAAACAGTCACTGTGTGCCCCCTGGTGCCCAGTCCCAGACACAGCACTCTGTGACATGGTGACTAGAGCCCATCAGAAACAGCTTCTGCTCCCCAAGGCTCTGCCCACCTCCCCTTGACCTAAGGGCCAGGCCATGTGTCCCCTTATGCGGCCTCCCCATCACCTGCGGGCAGTCTCCATGCTCTACTCAGAGTCCTCAGGGTGGGTGTGACCACAGGTTCCCTGGCCGTTCGGTGGTCAGGACAGAGGTGGCGTCTCCTGTACAAACTCCTCACAGGTCAGGATGATACAGAGCAGGGACCGTCCCCGTGGACGCGTGTCCCCTTCTGTGCGGACGCGGTTCCTCCTCTCCGTGTGATTCCTCCTTGTTAGATCGAGCTGTGCGTCTCCAGCACACAAACTGCTGGTCCCGGGTCCTCCCCGGGGACTCTCAGTGCTTTGTTTTACACCTGCTCCTTGGCCGAGCTCCACCTCGCACCCGTCTCCTTGTTAGTGTGTGAACCGAATACAACATGTCGTATGAGTATGAGAGTCAGATATCTGCATTTCTGAACAGGGCTCCCGCTGATCCCCGCTTCCAGGACACAGAAGAGGAGGGGGACCATGACAGCACCACCCTCCTCCCTCCAAAACCACGCAAAGTCTGACCTTTCTTCTCTACTTCACCTGCACCAAACCTTACCCAGGACTCTAGCTTCATCTTTGTACCAAAATCCACAGAGCTCTCAATGACCCTGACTATATTCCCACGTCCCCCTCATTCATTCTCTGCAGCAGCTGGACTTCGAAGACTTAATCAGATTCTGTATCTTTCTGGTCACATCATCTAGGTTCCCGGCCCCGACCTGAGCGCAACACATAGTAAGTGCTCAGTAAATGGTGTATATGGGTGGGCCCTGAATAGTCAGCTCTTCTGAGGGAGACACAGCTGGACTGTGTCCCTGGTTCTGTCCTGACTCGTCATGAATTCTTCCCAGGGCAGCCTGCCTCTGACGTTGGGGACCGTCTACTGGGTATGAGACAATCAGATCGTGTGCTGCTGCCACGGACGGGATTTGGTGGCCTAAAATGAGAGGAAAGGGCTATATGTCTAAACTACATTCGCTGAAATGAGTATGAGATCCTAGATTTGGCTAAACAAACAAACAAACAAACAAGGATGGGTAAACTCCACACTCCGGCAAGAACATTGATGGTCCAAGTATCCGGGAGAGATTGGAGCACTTTCCATTTGGGCCTGTCCCATGAATCTTCCCCTCTCGGACCAGACCAATCTGACCACACCCAGCACCCCGGAAGGGCAATCTGATTTTGCACATGGACCTCTGTGATGCCTCTACCCACAACAGGAGAAGGAGTAAGTCCCTCCGTGGGGCTGGGGACTGAGACATTAATTGTCTCTACACAATGAATGGCCTCCAGGCTGCTAAATGTAGGATGTGGTCACATTTCTTATGTTGCCAGGTACGTCTGAATGACCTGACGTTATGTTTTGCATCTGCCATGACTGTGAGGCCATTGCAAATATAGGGCCACCTTAAATAAAATCAAAACTGAAAATTCTGCTTGGTACCCTGTCGGTCCACGCTGACAAACATTCTACATGAGTTATTTTACAGGCCGCCTTGTTTTGCTGTTGCTGCTGTTATCATGGTCATCGTTGTTGTGAGGCTCCTGTTAGAGTCCCACCCCCAATCCACACATATTGATGTGGGATGTCTCTCTGGCCACTAGAATTTAACGATGTCAAAAAAAAAAAAAAAAAGTGTCCTCTCCTCCTGATTACCGCTCTGAGCTTTCATTTGTCTGTATTGCTAATCTGAAGATTCATGCTGTAATCTTTTGAATCCATGATACATTTTGTGTCTTTTTGCTTATTAGTCTCATTCTAAATTTGTTTTATTCTTAGGATTGAGAACTAATCCATTAGTCTACACATTTTTATTCCCGTCCTAGCTTACTGGCCTCAAAGATCTATTCTGCATTCCACGCTGGGCCCACAGTGATTAACTTTATTGGTAAATATACCAATATTGTCACTGAAGGAAAAATTGAGTTTTCTGGAAACTTTCCTTTAATATTGGGGTTCGCTGACATAATAAGGATTGGGTCGTATAATCTTGACTCCAGGAACTGAGATGCATTCCAACATCTTCCTGCGTGAAAAAGGGTATGAACATAATCAGGGTGTGTGGTATTAAACTGAAATACTTGAGCAGGTGATGGGTGTGAGAGCCGCATCCTTAACGGGAAGGGGTCCTTTCAACTCCAGGAGTTCCTCCTGGATGGAACCTCTGGATTAAAAAAAAAAAAAAAAAGAAATCCCACTTAGCAGGGGTTCCAGAGCTCAGGGACTGATCAGCAAACTCTGGGTAAGGCTCACAGGACACATAGCATAGGAGCAGAAGGGACCTAGGTCTCTTGGGTCACACAGGCTGGACCTCCATCCTCCATGTCATCTCCACCCAGCATTGTTGGAGATATAGCGCTATGTGCGGTCTCAGGCAGGGACAGGGGAGTGATGGGTCTGAGTGGGGAGTGGAGGGCAGATTTATCACATGTCCCCGCAAACAGGAGCTACTTGTGCCTCAGGGTTGTGCTCAGCTCTGTAACCGTGATCCTCAGCCTCGTCCTCAGGCTGGAGCCCAGAGTGGTCAGTGAGGTTCTGGTAACAAACCTGGGTCAGGAGAGTCAGGCTCTGACACCTGGAAGGTCCCTTGCTGCTGTTCGAGGTCACAAATGTGAAGGTTCTGCCTGGGAGCCCGTGGGACCATTGCAATAATGATTTCCAATATCTGCTGCCCCTGTGCAGGAGCAGGCGACCTCCAATCTGGGATCTCAAGAGCCTCGCAATAGGAGTGACACACACGTGGGAGGTTCCTCTCCTGTTGTCCCACAGACCACCCCACAGCCTGGATGGCTGGAATGCTCCACTGGGGCCTGAGGGAACATGAGGCACCTCAGTACCTGAAGCTCAAGAAACTCAGGAGTCTGCATTGTCCCTAGTAGAGTCACTGCAAGAGCATCTCGTCCATGGGCTGACTTCACCTCCTTCCCTGAAGGGGACTCAGCATTTTCTCAGTGGCCGTGAGGCTACCCAGCCGTTCATGTCGTATAAAGAGGGTTCCTCAGACCCCAGTTTTCCCCTTTTCCGGCCCCAACCCTGAATCTCACTGTCATTGCTCAGGTGTCGGGCCAGCTTCCTGTACGTCGATCCTCCTGGGCCTGGGTCCTCACCATCACCTCATCTCAGTGCCTCGTCCTTGGAACACACTGCCCCTCGGTCAGCCCCGAACTCCGGAGCCTGGATGGGATGGGGACATCTCTGCTGTGACCCCTGGGAGAGCAGAGTCCACACTGTGGAAAGGATCGACCTGCTGGGATGTTCCTCGCTCGGATGAGGGCGAACATTGGCACAGGTGCATTTTCCTTATTACAAGGAAAAAGGCAGCTCCAGAGTCACTGGTTTTGTCATATGAACAAATGGTCAACATTTCTGTGTCATCACAGATTATCTTGGTTTTATTTTTCCTGAAAACTATGAAATGCTGAATGAAAAATGGATAGTAAAACATTATGACCAGGAAGGGTTCAAAGTACAGTCTACAGAGGCCCGAGTTTTTAAAAGAAGATGTTTAATTGTTGGAACAAAGGCCTGAGCAGCCTGAGGTTCTTGTCCCACTTCCCCATCTGCACGTGTCACTGTGCGAGCATCACTGTGCCAGCCTAAACAGTAATAGTCGGCCTCGTCCTCAGGCTGGAGCCCGGAGATGAGCAGAAGCCCAGCGTTGGCTGAGGCATCTTTGGATCCAGAGAAGCGGCTGGGGACCCCGGAGCCCTGGTGTTTATAGGAGTCTGTGTGGTAGTACAGGAGATACCGGGGAGGGCTCCCTGGCTTCTGCTGGAACCAGTATGTGCCATAGCTTCCAATACTGAAGCCACTGCTCAGGGTGCAGGTGAGTCTGGCTGATGCTCCCGGAGATGCAGAGAGGGAGGGCGGCTGAGTGAGCACAAGCTGGGAGAGGGAACCTGCAAACACAGTCAAGTAATAGTGAACAGAAGGGTCAGGGTGGAGCTGTCCTGGGTCTCTGGGTCCTGTTCCTACCTGTGCAGAGAGACAGGAGCACGAGGAGGACTGGGGTCCAGGCCATGGTGCACTCGGCCACTTCTTAGGCCACAGACCTGGTTCTGGGCTGCCCAGGCCTCTCTTATCCCCTCCCAGACGGCCTCACAAAGGAGAAGCTGCTCATGCAAATGCGTCCGCACTCCCTGCCCTCCCCCAGGTGCTCTGACAGGGTCTGGGGCCCTTGCAGAGGGTGGCAGTTGATGCACTGGTTTCTGCCATGTGAGGGGCTGGGAGGAAGTTGCCTCTGGGGACACACACAGGCCTATGTGTAGGGGCCTCTTCCAGGCCAAGAGGGGACATGTCAGCCCATTCCCCACAGGAAGCAAAAAGCCCATCCCTCTGGCCTCCAGTCAGTTGAGCGGTGCCCAGCAGGGAGAACCTGTCCTGCTGAGACTCCCACAGAGGGTCTCACACCGCCCCCTGCTGGTACTCAGGAGAATCTCCGCTCTTTCACGCAGTTCCAAAGTCTCATCTTCACCTGTTTCCTAACTCCTTTTTTCCTTCTTATGGTCACCCCTACAGGGGAAGATGCAGGTGGGGTCGTGGTGTGACCGTCGTTGATTCGGGCTTCCTCTGTGGGTGGCAGTGCATAGGGAAGTTCGCGTGAATTCTGAGCATAGAGTTGGTGGGACCCACCTTGGGGCTGAGGACACAATGCAGGGAACAGAGAGCAGGGTGGCTCTGTCCCCGAGGGGGGCTCAGAGGGGACTCTTGC
This sequence comes from Rousettus leschenaultii, assembly GCA_015472975.1. Lineage (NCBI taxonomy): Eukaryota > Metazoa > Chordata > Mammalia > Chiroptera > Pteropodidae > Rousettus > Rousettus leschenaultii. The sequence goes on along the minus strand of BNJM01000647.1, from coordinate 93,982 downwards.
TCTGGGCGCTGAGTGTGAACTGGAGACACGCAGGGAAACACACCTTCCCAGAGGAGGACGTGGAAGGTGCAGGATGCGGACGTTCCAGAGCAGGGAGGGGAGGACCCTGCACACCCACGAGGATGCCGCGGGGCGTGGGTGCTGAGCAGGGCCTCGGCGTCCACGAGGCACCACTGTGGGACCCGCCTGTGACCGTGCCCTGTGTGCTGGGAGAGTTTATCCCATCCATGCCTGTCCTCAGTGCTGCACCTTAGAGATTATGGTCTGCAGGAATTTCTAGCACAGATCTAGGAAAGAACTTGACAGGATGCTTGATGGCTTATGTCCTGCCTTTTACCAGGACCACCAGGACACTTATTACCATGACAAAGATCTGAGGAATCAAGAGATTGGCACGAAGCACCATGGGGGAAAGCGATGTAGGACTCACAGTCACAGTCATGGCGGGATGGGGCATAAGGCCCTCCTTCCATCCCTTGTCACCAACACCCGGCCCTGGGGTCCAAGCCTGAGGGAAAACAGAACTCAGATTCACAAGCCAACTCTTGGGACACACGCAAAGGCTGCTGTTAATACTAAGATCAAAGAGGTGGCTTTGCATGTACCTGGATGGGAAATGGCAGAATGAGGGGGACAGGGTGACGTCCTCAGGAAGTGATCACCTCCCTGTACCCCAAGGGTTAGGAGGCACAGAGCGCTCCAGATGCCTCTGCCCACTTCATATTGTAATAACTTTGTATTTCAAGTGGGAGATTTATAATGACATTAAAGTGAGCTGCAAGTGACATTAGATGTGCAAGGTATAAACACCAAGTTGGGTTCTTTATATTCTGGCAGAATGAAATATTACAGTTTTCTACCCATCAAGACGTAAAACAAAAACCAAGATAATCTGCAAAAGCAAAAAAAAAAAGAACTTGGAAGAGACCTAGCAATGTGTCATTTCAGGTGGCTGGAGCAATTTGATAGCAAAGGACACAGGGAAGGTGGGAATGGCATGTGCCCTGAGGCGGGACTCAGGGAATTGACCTACTGACCCCAGGCAGGGGGAGGGGGCGGGACAGTCTGGAGAGCCAGGTGGCTCGAGGTTGACTCAGGGAGAGGTGGGGATGCCCCTGACGCAGGGAGGTCCGGTGGGGAGGGTGTGATGGCTGCGTGATGGATTGTGCTACATTTGTCACATTGAAGTCAGGGATGAAAGTATAGAGACTTGTGAGAAAAATGTGGAGGCAATCTGGGAATGGTTTGTCTCCTCTGTAGAAGAATGCAGGTGTCAAAAGTAGCCACTTGCCTGGGGACTTAGGACGCATCATTCATTCATTCTTTCTTTCTTTCATTAATACATTTTCCTGCTTAGAGGTAAGTACACAATGGCTCACATGGATAACGAAGCAATGAAGGCACTGGGAATACGAGGGAGGGGCCAGACAGGCCCTGATCTTCCCACGGGCGCTCTCTCCCTCCAGGAGGCCCCGCATCTCTCAGGCTGAGGGCAGAGACAGGAGCAGGGACACAGCTGACTCTCTGCCAGGTTTGGGCCCCATCCTGACCCAGTACCATGTGGCCTGGGTGTCTTCAGTGGTACTGAGCACCGTCCTGGTTTTGGCATGTTGCTTGGCAGGAGAAACCAGACTGAGCCAGATGACCTCATCTTGGCCTCATGGCGCTGACCCGAAGAAGAAGCACAAGGGTGGAGGGTGCACAGGGCCTCACCTGCAACACCGGATGCTGGCTGACCAGAGAGGCCGCAGTCATCCTCACGGTTCTGTGAGGGGATAAAGGTCGGTGGGGTCACAGGGGAGCAGGAATCAGAGAAACGTGAGAATAGAGAGGACATCGGTGTGACACAAAGATTCCTAGTGTTTAGGTGATGATGTAGAGATGTCCACAAGGTGATATAAACAGAGGAGACAGACATGAATCACATGACGCAAGAGGAGCGAATGTTCAGCATCAACAGGATTCAAATTCAGAAAAATCGGAGTCTGGCCAGGCGGGTGACTCTGGGTCCAAGAAGTTGTGCTTTGGTTTGTGAGGTCGCTGAGCTCACTGACTGGTTAAACATGATCCACTGAAGCTTCTGGAAAAGGAAACAGGAAGGAGCCATGTGTCAGAGTGTGAGAAGTGAAGAGAAGCAAGAAGGTGACAAGGAATAGCAGAGTCCCCTTCAGGAAAGGTCGGAGGGGAGAGTGAGATGGAAAAAGTCTAACATCCGGACGTCCTTCTTTGACTGTCAATAAGTGAAATTATCTCAATTTGCAGTTTTATTGTCACAGGAGAAGGTAAATCCAATTCACGCTCTATTCCTATGAGAGTCATGCATGTAATGTTTGAAAATCTTTCTCTGACACTCTGGAGATGATTCGCTGATCTGTCTAAGTGGATTCCTAAATGTAATCTATTTATACTGTTGTGACCAAGGACTGTCCTTAAGTGCAGTGATTAATTTTCTTGGGTCCTGGAGTGATTCCCAAGATTACTAAAACTTTTCCTGTGTTTTTCTAGAAATTTACCTTGCACACACAATCACTTTTGTGTCAATGGGCTGAAGATGGTTGTTTGGGGTTGAAACTGATGGGCAACAGGAGATGAGACCGGAAGGGATGGGGTACAGTCTGGGAAGATAAATGACCCTTGGCCTGAGGACATAACATGATATTATGGACACACAGAATATTACGGGACAGTGACGAGGACATTCCAAGGTGGGGAAATGAGGAGAATTTTATCGCTACTCCTGTATTGTAATTGACCTCGTGTCCCGCAGAGGCAGAGGCGCAGAAGAACCAGAAGCAGGCTGACCCTCACCTTGCTCCTGTGACCATGACCCTGCGAGGTGGAGACTCTCAGACATGACGCAGACAGAGGTGACCGTGGAGGCAGGTTCTTGGTTTTGGGGGAAAAGTCACCCCCAGATGGATGGTGTGGACAGAGCAGAGTTTCAAGTGCTGGCCCCTGAGTCTGGTCCTCATTTGACAGAGTGACCAGTGGAGAAGGTCTCAGGGGTGGTGTGGAAGTGGCCACCAATAAGGGTTCTTGAACCTCCTCTACCTTCCTCCTACATCTGGGAAGTGAGGCCAACTTTCTGACTCTCCTAGGACTACCTGAATTTCAGATCGATATCTTGTGGATGCGGCTGAGCATGTCTTGGCCTGGAATTGATCTATTGCAGGACTATCAGAATGGTCAGCGAGCGAGCTGCAGCTCTAGGAGACAGGGACGGCCTGGCCTGTGTCCCTGCCCAGATCCCAGTGTCCACAGTGTCCCAACCTGAACTAACGATGGGGTGTGGAGAAGTGTGGTGTGTGTGATGGGGATGCATTTGCTGAAAGGACTACCATTTTTAAATTTCTCTTTGGACCCAAGTCTCCCAAGCCTGTGGTTAATCTGTCTGACCCCAGTTCCAACCGTACGTGCACTGCGTAACCTAAACAATCAAACAATTTCCTCCCCGGTCACCATGATGGTGTCAAGGAGATGCATGAGTGATCGGTTCCAGCCATGCTGAAGACTGGGATTCCCGGCCAATGTGTCGGGGGAGAAGTATCAGTCTCTCTGAAAGATGTGTTGTGTGCATGCGATGCCTGGGACCACAGAGGCATTTTGTACCAAGGTGGGAAATCAGACTGAGGACACAAGATTTTGCCTCATTTGTCCTGTCTCTTCGCCCAGGTGGTGTCAGCTCCCTGAGCACAAGGCCCCTTCTGCTTGTCCACACTGTGTCCCGAACTCCTAGCCCCAAGTCAGGCACATAGAACCTGTTCAGTACATGGTGTGGATGCGCATCATCTGCACAGACGCTCTCCTGAGTCAGACACAGCTGGATCTGCGTCCCTAGCCTTGTCCTGATCCCGTGATATGGACTGGACTGTGTTCACTCCAGATCCCATGTGGAAACCCTCACTCTGCAGGTGACAGTCTCTGAAGACCAGGCCATGAGGAGGTAACTAAGGTAGAGGAGCTCATGTGAGTGGTACCCAATCAGTAGGGCTGGTGTCTTTGAGAAGAGGAGGAGAAACCAGGGGTGAGCGCACACAGAGAAGGCTGTGTGAGGACTCGGGGAGAACGCAGCCGTCTGCAGGCCAAGGATCGAGGCCTCAGGAGAGACTCACCTACTCTCACCTCTGTCTTGGACTTCCAGAATCCAGAACTGTGGGAATATATATTTCTATTAGGTTCCCCATCTGGGTATCGCGTTATGACAACTCTGGCTCCAAAATACCTTTCACGGACTGTGTCCCAGGTCAGCCAACCCCACATACAGGCTCTTCAGGTCAATTTTAAAAATCACACCATGTGAACAGATTCTAGCACAGATTTCAGATCCCAGATTTTCCAAACAGAAAAAGGAATGTGCTGTCACGTAATAAGAGTAGGGTTGCACAGGGAAGCCCCGTTGCAGGGGGTCAGCGGGTTCTTGTCTCACTTCCCCACGGGCCTGGAGCACTGTGGGAGCATCGAGACTGCTGTCACCAGTCAGGCAGTAATAATCGGCCTCGTCCTCAGCCTGGAGCCCACGGATGGTCAGGGAGGCCGTGTTGCCAGATCTGGAGCCAGAGAATCGGTCGGGGACCCCCGAGGGTCGACTGCTACTACCATAGATGAGGAGTTTGGGGGCCTTTCCCGGGAGCTGCTGGAACCACTGCACATTATACTTCCCGATGTTGGAGCTGCTTCCAGTGCAGGAGATGGTGACACTCTGTCCCGGGGCCCCAGACACTGAGGACGGCTGGGTCAGCACAGACTGGGCCCAGGAGCCTGGAGGAGGGAGAGACACAGAGACGGCGATGCTGGGGCTGGAGACAAGAGGAGGGAGCAGGGCCCCGTGTGGTTTCCCAGGGTCTCCTCTCCTGTCCCCGTATCCAGGCACCTGTGCAGTGAGCGAGGAGGGTGAGGAGGAGAGGGGACCAGGCCATGGTGGAGATTGTCACCGAGTCCTGCCCTCTGTGTCCCCACAGCTGAGGCAGAACTTCCCCCAAGTCTCTCCCTCCCCTCTTCAAGCTCTGACAGAGGGAGGGGCCGCTCATGCAAATGAGACCCCAGCTTTCTGATCTGTTACTGGGCCCTGGGTCCCTTTAGCTGAGGGCATAAGGGGTGAGTGGGGGTGGGACTGTGTGGGACCTGGCAGTTAGGAGAGGTGCAGAGAATGTGGTGTGAGGTGGCCCTGGGCGGGAAGCACCAAGGTCCCCTGTGTGCTGCAAGTGCCCCTTTGAAACCTCTCTGCCTCCTCCCAGCTCTTGCCTCTGGGCCTTGATGCCAGTGGCAGCTCTGATGACCTCTGAATCTCCTCCCAGGGAATTCTTCCATCGGCTTGGAGGCTGCTCCTGGCTACCGGACAGAGGGCCGCCGGGCACTCAGCTCCTGGTCAGGTGGTCGCTTGGTCACACTCTTCGTGTCCTAACTGCACATAATTGGGTCAGGCCTAGAATGTTAAGTATCTTTAAGTGCTGTTCCTTTTTCTTTATGATTCCGTTTTTAAGACTTTCTCTGCTCCCACTTTACTATCAGCAGTCAGGAGGACCTGAGCCCCTTCCACTCTTGCCTTAGAAATCACCTCAGCCGAATACCCAAGTCCATTGCTCCCAAGGTCGTCCTTCCACAAAACCCTGGAACAGGGGCAGCGTCAGCCATGGACTTGCAGCTTTACAACAAGGACGCCCCATAGGTGATTCTGACAGCGTCGCCCCTACTTCTCAGGACCCATTTCTGTCCTGCTCTGTGCCCACTGCTGTAACGAACGACCTTACACTGGGTGTCTGATAAACAACAGAAATTTATTTCTCACTGCTTTGGAGGCCAGAAGTCCAAACTATGGAGCACAGGGCCCAGCTCACTCCAAAACCTGAGAAAAGGCTCCCTCGCCTCTTCCTGGCCTCTGGTGCATGGCCGGCCACCTCCGGCGTCCCTTGGCTTTCTGTCGTGTGAGCTCAGCGTCTGCCTCCATCCTCACACGGTGCTCTCCCTGCATCTCCCCGTCTCCACACAGGCCTCTTCTTAAAAGGACACCTGTCGTGTGGCATTAAGAGCCTTCCCTACCCAAATACAGCCTCATCTTCACTTATTGCATCTACAGTGACCCGTTTGCAAATAAAATCATATGCTTTTTTCTGCAGTTAGGAGGTCAACAAATTCTCTTTCGGGACGCCATTTAACTCATTAGGAAAGAAGAATCCTTTCAGCCAGAATTATAATTTTTAATACTGTTAAAATGTTAAGAATACACTTGAATTGCATTAAAATGAATCCTAACAAACACATATAATGTGCAAAAGATGGTTTCCTTCCTTTGCTTTCAGCTGACGACAAAATTATTGAAGATCCTTTTGGAGGAAACACATTTGTTCTCAGACCTTAGATCTGTCACAGATGTTACTATTATTTTGGAACATAAAGTATTTGAATTGTACTTGTTCTGGCCCAGTTTCTCCCAATTCATTCATAAATTTCCTTCACTCGAGAACTCCTCACGGAAAATGGAAAGTAATTCAGATCCTTTTCTTCATCTTTCTGGCAAAGGGTGGTCAACGTTTGGCTCCCTGAGGGCTCAATGGTCTGCTCATCTGAACCCCATATCAAGTGATGACATTTGTGCCCAGGATCATCGAAGCCAAGGGTCATGCCCTGGTTCATCATCTGGGTCTCTCATCGCGTCATGCTCCACTGTAGTACAATGAGCAGATGTACTCAGCCTCAGCTTCAGGCTGGGCCCTAGAGGGTCAGGGCAGTTTTATCCACAAGGATGGAGCCCGAGAACCGTGTAGGGTCCAGAGAATTCATTGTTCGTATCATAAATCAGTATCTGGGGGCGTGGCCAGTCTTCCTATGGAACCAATGTTGACGATGACCACCGGCAACGGCTCCTGTGCTGGAGCCAAACGTGAGAGTGACCATCAGCCAGGGGACACGGTCTGTAAGGGCTCCTGAGTCACCACAGCCTGAGGACAGAGGGGCTCAGGTCATGGTGGGGGCTTTCCAACGCCCCTCGCCTCAGGCTGGTGCTGGTCTCTGGGATGCCCCTTCCTCTCCTCCTCAGCCCCCTGGGTGGGGGCTGTGTTTGGTGGGGCAACATGCACATAGGAGCGCACGGCACCATCCAGTTCTGCGTCTGAGCCCAGCGTGGAGCTTCACTCCCAGGAGGAGGCTCGGGTGCTTGTGAACTGAGTCTGTCCCTTGAGAGGAAGCACCTGCTGCCATCTCTCACTCAGGCCATGACCATGGGCACAGGGTTCATTCAGTTACAACCCTTTGAATGGGTTTCAGGCCTCACAGCTCAGGACAGACCCACAGCGCCCCCTGGCGACGCCCTTGAGAGGACATTAATGGTAGGAATTAAACATTGCAAATGGCCAGCAAGACAGGATTTTCTTGGAGTCTCTGTTTTCTGCTTCTTCATTTCTTTATTTTGTTTTTTCCTTGTTTTTTTTCTCTGTCTATATATCTATATCTATCTAACTCTCTATCTGTCTATCATCATCATCAGAAACAGCCACATAATGATATAATCTTGGAAAGCCACGGTCGTTTCTTAAAACAAAGAACATTGGGGTAATAATATTTACTGAGCTGCAGGCTTTATTCAGACTTGGTAATTTTTTCCCCAATATCCTTTTTCTCTTCTTGGAGCCAATCTGGGAATCCAATTGTGCAAAAAGCCATACAGTTAACGTGCCTTATAGAATGCATGTTCCCTTAAAGTTTACTTTGTATCGCCTTGACACAATATTTTTCTAACAAGATTTTTCTTACTGAAGAAAAAGTAAACAGCTCACAATTTCACACTCTCCCCTCACGGCCGGTGCCAGACGCTGTCGGGGGAGCTCGCGTGGTGACAAGACCTGCAGCCCTGCTCTTCCTGTCCTGAGTCAGGGGAGTAGGCTCAGGTGTGAGCTTCTGGAAGCCACGTCCGCATGAGACGTCTTCCAGCAGCGTACATGGTCCCACGAGCCGCAAAATGCATTCTTAGAGCACACGTGCTTGTGGAAATTCCTTCCAACTTCCGGTTAGTTTGAAATGAATCACTGTTTTCAGTGACGGCCTGAGATTTTAATTTTGTTTTTGAGTGTCCCTGATTTTTGAATGGGAGAGATTTTGTCCTAGCTTGTTAAAATGATTGAATTTTAAACAGAAATTTTCAGGAATAAGTTCAGAATTATAGAGGTAAAGGTACTTCTCAAACTTTAATGTTCAAAAAACCTCCTGAAGAGATTGTTAAAACAGATTCCTGCAAGAGGACACAGGATTCTCACACAGTTGGCCCAGTTTGAGGAACTGCATTCCCAGCAACTGCAGTAAGACTCCCATTTGAATGCTACGTGAACTATCCAGGTGGTCTGCAGGGACAAACAGTGAATGAGAGTGTAATTGTTCATGCTCTTTGCATCAGAGGAGACTCGGAGGGAGCAGTGGGGTCTCTGACTCTCACCGTGGTTGTCATTTTGGGGGCGAGCCCCTCCCATTTATTACAGGCTGACAGGGGGAGAGGAAGCCCAGTCTTGTGGAGTCACACTGGAGAGAATGGAGGACACATGGCGATGAGCCACTGGGTGGGAGAACAGGGCCTTGGAGCTCCCGCCCCGTGGTGTGCTGGCCATGTGCACCCTCTCTCTTCCCTTCTGCCTCTGGGGCTGAGCAGTTCTGAGCACGTGAGGAGGTTTTGGTTGCACTTCCCTGTGGGTTCGCATCACTGTGTGAATATTACTACCCATCTCCAGACTACAGTAATAGTCGGCCTCGTCCTCAGGCTGGGCCCCCGTGATGGTGAGCGCGGCTTTGTTCCCAAGGATGGATCCAGAGAAGCGACCAGGGATCCCAGAGGGGCGGTTGTTTGTGCTGTAGATAAGCGTGCGGGGAGCCTGGCCTGGGGTCTGCTGGTACCAGTCAGGGTAGTTACTGGTAGAAACTGACCCAGAGCTAAGGCCACAGGTGAGTGTGACCGTCCCTCCAGGAGACACTGACAGCGATGGCTCCTGGGTCACCGCAGTCTGAGAATTCACCCCTAAAAAAGAAAACAACAGGAGACAAACAAGTGTTATGAGAGAAAAGATCACCCGGATACCCAGCTTTTACGGGCCCCCCGAGGATGCAGGGTCCCTTCCCTGACCTGAGCCGTAAGCGAGGAGCCCCAGCAGCAGCACCGTCCAGGCCATGGTGGGGACACTCACAGGACGCGGCCTCCTCAGGCTCCTGGGCTGGAGTGTGGTGTCCTCGGGCCTTTTTATGCCACCCAGGCCCATTAGGAGGAGACGGTGCTTCATGCAAATCAACTTCCTCTGTCATTTAGTCCCAGTGTCACCCTGATGTCCCCTGGGGAGGATCTTGAATGAGTCGGGTGCTGGGACCTCACGCAGACCAATGACTGAATGGTGACAGAGACGCTGAGAAAGAATAGCAGAGGTTTTCAACCAAATCAGCTTCCTCATGTCCCTGGTGACGTCAGTCCTAAATTCTGTCTCTGGAAACGAAGGGCTCAACGATGAGATGGGTGTGCTCACCTCCCGGCCCCATCGATCTAGCTCATGCCAAATCGCACCCCTTTCCTGGGAACATTTCATCGTCCTCAGCAAAATTCCTTGTCCTCTTCTTTGATGGAGATTAGGAGTCACTCCTCCCTCCAGCAGTGAGTCCACTAAAAATCAAAGATATTATGTCCCAAGTGACACTG
>BNJM01000647.1:50305-60370 GCA_015472975.1 Rousettus leschenaultii | reverse complement strand
AGAGTCATGTGTGTAATGTTTGAAAATCTTTCTCTGACACTCTGGAGATGATTTGCTGATCCGTCTAAGTGGATTCCTAAATGTAATCTATTTATACTGTTGTGACCGAAGACTGTCCTTAAGTGCAGTGATTAATTTTCTTGGGTCCTGGAGTGATTCCCAAGATTACTAAAAATTTTCCTGTATTTTTCTCGAAATTTACCCCCTACACACACACACACACACACACACACACACACACACACGTTTGTGTCAATAGGCTGAAGATGGTTGTTTGTGGTTGAAACCGATAGGTGGACAGGAGATGAGACCGGAAGGGATAGGGAGCAATCTGGGAAGATAAACGCCCCTTGGCCTGAGGACAGAACATGATATTATGGACACGCACAATATTACAGGACAGTGGCGAGGACATTCCAAGGTGGGGAAACCAGGAGAATTTTATCACTACTCCTGTATTGTAATTGATTTCGTGTCCTACAAAGGCAGAGGCACAGAAGAACCAGAAGTAGGCTGACTCTCATCTTGCTCCTGTGACCATGACCCTGCGAGGTGGAGACTCTCAGACACCACCCAGAGGTGACTGCGGAGGCAGGTTCTTGGTTTTGGGGGAAAAGTCACCCTGAGATGGAGAGTGTGGACAGAGCAGAGTTTCAAGTGCTGGCCCCTGAGTCTGGTCCTGATTTGACAGAGTGACCAATGAAAAAGGTCTCAGGGGTGATGCGGAAGTGGCCACCAGTGAGCGTTCTTGAACTTTCTCTACCTTCCTTCTACCTCTGGGAAGTGAAGATGTCTTTCTGCCTCTCCTGGGACTACCTGAATTTCAGATTGGTACTGCGTGGATGCGGCTGAGCATGCCTTAGCCTGGAACTGATCTATTGCAGGAAAATCAGAATGGTCAGCGAGCGAGCTGCAGCTCTAGGAGACAGGGACGGCCTGGCCTGTGTCCCTGCCCAGATCCCAGTGTCCACAGTGTCCCAACCTGAACTAATGATGGGGTGTGGAGAAGTGTGGTGTGTGTGGTGGGGAGGTATTTGCTGAAAGTTCCATCATGTTTTAAATTCTCTTTGGACCCCACATCTCCCAGCCCTGTGTTTAGTCTGTGACTGATCCCAGTTCCAACCAGACAGGTGCTATGTAACCTAAACAATCAGATGATCTCCTCCCTGGTCATTATGATGGTGTCAAGGAGATGCGTGAGTGATCGGGTCCAGCCATGCTGAAGACTGGGGTTCCTGGCCAATGTGTTGGGTGAGGAGCCTCTATGTTTTGGAGGAGTTTGTTATGTGCATGTGATGCCTGGGACCACAGAGGCATTTGCACCCAGGTGGGGAATCAGCCCGAGGACACAGTACTTTGCCTCATTTGTCCTGTCTCTTCTCCCATGCAGTGTCAGCTCCCAGAGCACAAGGCCCCTCCTGCTTGTCCACACTGTATCCCAAGCTCCTAGACCCAAATCAGGCACACAGTAGGTGTTCAGTACATGGTGTTGGATGCACATCATCTGCATAGATGCTCTCCTGAGTCAGACCGGGCTGGATCTGCGTCCCCGGCCCTTTCCTGACCTCGTGATGTAGACTGGACTGTGTTCCCTCCAAATCCTACCTGGAAACCCTCACCCTGCAAGTGATAGTTTCTGGAGATGAGGCCATGAGGAGGTAACTAAGGTAGAGGAGCTCATGTGGGTGGTGCTCTAATCAGTAGGGCTGGTGTCTTCATGAGAGGAGAAACCAGGGGTGAGCGCACACAGAGAGAAGGCCGTGTGAGGACTCGGGGGGAACGCGGCTTTCCGCCGGCCAAGGGGGAGACCTTGGGAGAGACCCACCTGCGCACACCTCTGTCTTGGACTTCCTGCCTCAGACCTGTGGGAACACTCATTTCTGCTGGTTCAGCCTCCCAGTCTGTGGATTACGCTTCAGCAGCCCTGGCGCCAGCACAGCCCTCATGGACTCGGTCCCCAGGGCAGCCCGCTCCACATCTAAGAATTTCTGCTGTGTTACAGAAAATTAATTATTGTGTTGGAAACAAGGACAGGCTTGGGGACAGATTTAGAGAGGAGAAGTACACATTATCTAGACAAAGTCCTGTGGTCTCAGACCTCATTTTTCGGTCAAACACAAAGAAGGCAGCTGTCTGGTCAGAGCAATGGGGTTGGCCCAGGGAAGCCCCATCGCACAGGAAACAGCAGGTTCTTGTCTCACTTCCCCACGAGCCTGGAGCACTGTGTGACCTCTGAGACTATTGTCCCATGCTGAGCAGTAATAATCGGCCTCGTCCTCAGCCTGGAGCCCACTGATGGTCAGGGAGGCCGAGTTGCCAGACTTGGAGCCAGAAAATCGGTCGGGGACCCCAGAGACTCGACTGCTACTACAATAGATGAGGGTTTTGGGGGTCGTTCCCGGGAGCTGCTGGACCCATTGCACACAGTTACCCCCGATGTTGGAGCTGCTTCCCGTGCAGGAGATGGTGACACTCTGTCCCGGGGCCCCAGACACTGAGGACGGCTGGGTCAGCACAGACTGGGCCCAGGAGCCTGGAGGAGGGAGAGACACAGAGACGGTGATGCTGGGGCTGGAGACAAGAGGAGGGAGCAGGGCCCCGTGTGTCCTCCCAGGGTCTCCTCTCCTGTCCCCGTATCCAGTCACCTGTGCAGTGAGCGAGGAGGGTGAGGAGGAGAGGGGACCAGGCCATGGTGGAGATGATCACTGAGTCCTGTCCTCTGTGTCCCAACAGCTGAGGCAGAGCTTCCCCCAAGTCTCTCCCTCCCCTCTTCAAGCTCTGACAGAGGGAGGGGCCACTCATGCAAATGAGACCCCCAGCTTTCTGATCCCTGCCTGGGCCCCAGGTCATGCTCCTCTTCCTGAGGGTGTCAGGAGATAGAAAAGGGTGGGGCTCTGTGTGACCTGGAGTGTTGGGTTGTCAGAGCTGTGAGGCATGAGCAGAGGGCTCCAGGCTGTACCAGAAGACTGGCCTCAGCTCTGACCCTCACCTAGACCTTCAAGAGTAGGACAGAGCACCCCCTGGTGTCCAGGAACAGACACGCCATTGTGTGACATGGTGACCAGAGCCCTTCAGACAGCTCCTGTCTCATGACTGCTCTACCCTTAGGGTCAGGTCATGTGTTTCCTCTTGTGGCCTCCCCATCACCTCAGGGTGTCTCTGGGCTCCACTCAGACTCCTCAGGGTCACTCAGTCCACGGCTCCCTTGGCTGTTCAGTGGTCAGGACTGAGGTGGTGGCTGCTGTACAAATTCCTCTTGTCCCAGGACGAAGTTCAGAACAGCGTCCATCCCGTGGAGGCGTGTCCCCTGCTGTGCAGGACACGTGGCTCTTCCTTATTATGTGATTCCTTGCTCATTAGGGTGCATGCGTCTGGCATCTGGTGACTGTCTTCATGCCGTTCTCCCCTCCTGATGATTGTCCAGTAATCAATGATGCTGAACATGGATTTATTGGGATGTGACGGTGTCTGTGGTGTGAGTGTTTTTTGTCTAGGTATCGTGACATCTAAACCCTTAGGGGGTGTGGAGTTGTCAATCCCCGAAACAGTTTGCTGTGTGCGATGGAGAGAGAGATTGTTCCTCACACCCCCATAACACCAGTGCCCGTGCAGCTGTGCAAATCAGGACGGATCGTACTTCCTAGTTGTGACTCGGGCACATTCTGCAGTCTCGGGGCTGGCTCTCCCTTCCTACCAGGTGTCACCTTGTGTCGATATCTTTGGGGCATACTCCACTAACCTGATCTTTAACCCTCCTGTCTCTCAGTGGATACGGGCTCGTCTGGGACACGTGTGTCTGGTAGAGGCCGCTCTCTGCAGCTGAGGGTCACCCTTTAGTTGCTGACAGCTTGAGACTGTTCACTGAGATTTCCTCTCAGTAGGTCGATACTTCTTTTTCGAAGGGGCCTGGGTGGCACCTGCCCATGTCCCAAACTTGGGTGTGGGAGGCACAATCACTGGACTTTAACATCCGGGTATGGAATACGAGGGTCGATCGCTGTGTATAATCTCCCCATCAGGGCCGCTGTGGACTCATGAACTACACATGACCCACTGGGCCCCTGCTCTCCTCTGAGAAGCTGCAGGGGACACTGGGTCTCAGCTCACAGACACCCCCTGGACACGTGTGGAGATTTCAAAATTTTTTCTCGCCTTAGTTATGAAGAAATGAAGGTACGTTTTCTCTGTCTCCAACATTTAAAATATGCTGAAATCTTCACTCTGTAATTTTTCCTCAGCAATATATTTAGACCTTTTTTTCTTCAATTTTCAATATTCCTTCGAAGTACTTTTAGAGGTTGATGTTGTTGATGTTGTTGTTGTTTTGAGAAACACAGACACAAGCTGCGTGAAATAGGCTGGGTTAGAAGCTGTGACTCTTGACTGACTGACGCGTCCTCCCTGCAGACTCGTGTCCTCTGTCGAGCCCCCTCCCAGCCCCCTGCCTGCCCGTCACCCTGCAGGGAACACTGGGGAGTCACGAGGAGTCTCCGTAGGTAACACGCTCTGAGGACAGAGGGACCAGTGCTGTTCTGCTTCTGTGACTCTGAGCTTTTCCTCAGGGACACACACGGGGAGGCTCCCTCTGGTCCATGGGGTTGAGACGCGGGAAGAGAACGCCCTCTTCTGCAGGGCGGATGGTCAGACAGGCACACAAGTGTTCCCTGGACTGTGAGGTGTGGTAAACGATCCTGGTCCTTTTTGATTCTTTTTTTTCCAATTTCACTTTCACTTTTTTCACCAAAGTCAGCGGAAGAGACTTATATATTTTTTTCTATTTCTATTATGTTTCACATCTTGTAAATATAATTTGTTTCTATGTTTTTTAACACATACAGAGACAGAGCTCTATCACGTCCCTATATTACTAAAGTTTTGTGTTGGCCATTAAATGCTGGCCAAACTGAATTTGGAATTGAATGTCTGTGAGTCCGTGTGTGTGAGGACAACTTTTCCTTTTGCTACTCCTGTTATTACATGTACGACTGCCGACTAGGTTTGTTTTATTTGTTTTTTTTTTTTTAAAGATCACACTGTTTTCATAAAATCGTGTGTTAGAAATAAGTCATTTTGGATCTGAGAACCTTGGACTTATACACCTCCTCTGGGGTCACAGAGAACCAGCCCCCTGAGGCCACACCTGCTAATTGCAGCCTGTGGGATCAGAAGACGGTCTATTAGGGGTGGAGGATGCAGTGAGCCAAGGGCTTGGTGTCTCACGTCCCCACTTGCATCCGTCACTGTGGAAATGGTCACTGTACCACAGACCACAGCCATGCTCAATGTGGTCCTTGGGCTGGGCCCTTGTGACAGTGAGCACATCCTCATATCTGAGAAATGAGCCAGAGGATCATGCAGGGACCCCTGGGACCTGATTGCGGGTGCCACCTATTAGGCCCTGAGATACCTCGTACGGCTTCTGTTGGCCCCAGAGGGCATCGTCAGTAGTGATGACGGCCCTGGAGTTAGAACCACAGACAAGTGTTTCTGAACACCCTGTCATTGTGGACCGTGAAGCTTCCTGTCACCATAGCCTGCGAAGTGGCCTCTGAAAACAGGTAGGAGACCAAAGGTCAGGAGAGGGGCAGGAGCATGAAGGTGCAGAGGGTGATCCCCAGCCGCAGCCCAGAGTGCCCCCGACTGTGCCATGAGCCAGAAGAGTGAGCGGAAAGGAGCCCAGGACATGGTGTAGACGCCCCAGCGCTGTGCTCCTCAAGACCCCCCAGCAGAGTCAGACTGCGCAGCTCTCATGATCAGTCCTGCCGCCTGTGGGGGCGGGGCTGCCATGCTAGTGGCCCCACCCTCCACCGAAGTCACATCGTCTGAGTTGTTCCATATCATCCACCATGGGCTAGTGGGACCCAGGTCCTCAGGGGCCATTTCACAGCTGAGCATGCTCTCCCAGGTCTCAGCTCACAAGTGTTTATCATGGGAACATCACCAATGGAAGACTTCTCCTGCAAACCTTCCCCTTCCTCTATCCCTCTGGTGAGGTCCATCTCCCTTCCCCTGAGGCCCTGGTATCTTACCAAAGACTTTGATGGACTTCTCAGCAATCTTTCATCTTATTCAAGTAATTAGATGTCAGCAACGCAATGAATGGGAAGTGGTCCTATTCCCCGAGGGATATTTGACAAGGTGCTTCCGCTAACGTGGTCTTGGGGCCATACTTGGATGTGATGTTGACCATCCCGCCTGTCTGCCGATGGCTTCTGATCCTGCGAGCAGTCTGGTGACGAGATGGGAAATCCTGCATTTGTCAGATAGCCGGTTACCGGCCACGCGGCCGAGGCCATGGTGATCTGAAAGTGTCCCACATCCAGACGGCTGCGTCAGTGGACGACCTGCAGTTGGAGCTCACAGCCGTCCACAGTCGCCTGGTGGGACCCGACTGGGTGTCATCGTTTTTGTTCATGTTCTGGTTACTGAGACAGATCGACGAATTAAATGAACACACGGTGGGATCTAACTCCACTGAATCATTAAGTGTGGTGCTATTCCTGCTATTTTCTGATATTATATATCTTTAAATGATGAACTCGAAGGGAATGAGACTAGGAATATTTTCAGAGGCTTCCCCTCGGTCGTTCCTGTGATTATAACATGATATCTTTGCCTAGTTCGCGAGTCCAATGCAATGGATTGGAGATTCTGCACACCGACAGTTGTGAGAGCATGTTCAGCGCATTCCACAGACACAAAGGGCCTATGTGAACTTGGCCTCGACTGTCACAGGCATTCATCTATTATGGTAGCACATTTGAGTATGGGGTAAGAATTTTATTATTCAAACTTCTCAGGCCCCATCTCATTGCTTGTATTTTATTGGTCTGAAATGAGACAGACATTGGAGTTTCCAAAGATCCCCAGAATGGGAGGCCACTGGACTACACACTGCTCTGAATTCTGTGTTTTACAACCTCTAAAACTATAATGAGTGCTATTGCCACTGGGAAACACCGCCAGGTAAAATCAGTGAAACCATCTGTTGCCGTGTCCACTCTCAGACATCATATTACAAGTGTGGTTCTGACTTAAACCTGCTGACGATCTCTGTGTGAGGAATGAGGCTATGGTGCTTCTTCAAAAATGCAGCCTGGAAAATGCTTCCGAAGAGGGAGCTATTTGTGATGTCTTTCTTGGTGCCTAAGTGTATCCTTGACATGTATAGAGATGGGAGTAGAAGGAAAATTTGGTCAGCTGTCTGTAGGGATTCCGAAGGGGTACAAACCTGAGGGTGTCCCTGTGGCAGGTCTCCGTCTAAGGAGGGAAAGCCCTGGAGAGGACGCATTGGTAACAGTGGGGAGTAACGGCCAGGAGGGCTCCTGCCTGCGTGGGTGGCCTCTGTGCCTGGGATTCTTCTTTAAGAACAGATTACGGACTCCTCAGCTTCAGCCCTTTGAGCATCCGAGTGGCCTTAGTGGCCCTTTCTCATTCCTTCCTCATGGGCTGACAGTTGCATAAAGATTGCCATCCTCACTAGGTGAGGTCAGAACCTCGTCCTCACCCCTGACTCCCAAAACCGAGGCACTGAACACCTGAGGTCAATTTCCCAGGGTTCGAGAACCAGACGGAGGCTTTGAAATCTTGTGCTTCCACACGGCTCTCTCCGTCTCCCTCTTCCTCTTCCTATAGCTCTCCATCTCCCTCTCCCTGCCCCTCTCCCTTCTCTTTAAAGTAGAATGTGATTTCCAGTCATTTCGGAGAATTCAACACTCCTTAGCTCAGAAGCGAAGTAAGTCATCCTCTAAGGGGGTCTGCTCAGAGGAACTGCCACGAGATGCAGGTTTCAGTCACCACCGTTTCACTCTGCAGAGGAGAATGCCCACACGCCCCAGGCAATGACCCTGTGCAAGACAAGCGGGGCACACCAAGAAATATAAATATTTTTTATCACTAATAAAACCAATTCACCCTTTAGAAGCGTGGTCTAGCCATGTACTTCCCAGGGAGCTCACAGCAAGAATTGCTATGTGTCAAACTCTCCCTTGAAAATCAAGAATAAAACATCCAACGTATAAGATGATTCTGGACAGCAGCGTCTTTCTGAGACTCGTGTCACAGTCTTGGGAGGAGGTCAGAAAACTAAGTTTTTGTCCCACTTCCCTATTCATCTGGGTCACTGTGCTATACCCACCAGATCCTCCAATGCTATAACCTACTCCACAGATATAGTCAGCCTCGTCCTCAGACTGGACGTTGGCGATGCTTAGGTAGCGGTCAGCCCCAGAGCTGGAGCCCGAGAAGCGATCAGGGATCCCGTTCCCCTTGCTGTGGCTTCCATCACTCTTAAGCAGCATCAGGTACCGAGGGGCCTTGCCTGGATGTTGCTGGAACCATTGAATGGTGTAGGTGCTGTGCTCACTGCTCAGGGTGCAGGTGAGCTTGGCTGGGGATCCCAGGGAGGCAGATGCCGAGGGCGCCTGGGTCAGCACAGGCTGGGAGAGGGACCCTGAAATACAGACACCTATTATGGCCTGGAGGAAGGACATGAGGGAAGGGGATTTCTAGCTCGTGGTGGATGGGAGTCTCCATGGGCTGGGGACTCAGGATGCTGAGCAGGTCCTGACCTGTGCACTGCAGGAGGAGGGCGAGGAGGGAGAGTGGAGTCCAGGCCATGGTGCAGACGCCCCAGAGCTCTGCTCACCGACACGCTGTTGGGCTCTTTTATCCCCTCAGACCAGGAGACGGGGCCCCCATGCAAATTCACTCCTCCTGGCCAGCTAAATCCTTTCCTGAGCCCTGGGTGCCCCACCACCTGGGGCTAGCGCTATATCTGGTCATGGTGGGCCTGGGCTGCACCTGGACTGAGGCCCCCCTGGGGCCCAGAGGGGACCCAGCTGAGCAGAGACCAGATGACAGGTGTCTGGTTTCTCAGCTGAGCGCCCCTCAGATCCCTCCTCATGGGCCTGCAGCGCCCCCTGCTGTCCAAGCCCTGGTGCAGTGTGTCTGTGGCCAGATGTCACCTGGCACTGAAAGAGGCTCCTTCCTCCACCACTGCTTTGACCTGGACTCACTCCCTGCCCAAGGGCCAGGTGAGGCCCCTCCCCAAGTGCAGCCTCCGACCTCATTTCAGTCAGTACTTTTTTATTAAGGCCTCTTCAGGGGGAATCAGCAGCAGAGCTCATCCTGCTTCATTAGGAGTCTTCGGGCCATGAGGTGGGTCACAGACAAGGTGTGCATGACGCGCAACGCACACCAGCTGGGGACAGGGGCAGCTCAGCCATGGAGTCAGTCCCCAGGCTGCGCAGGAATCCAGGTTTCTCTCTTCCCACCTGACGCCTCACCAGATGCGCACGTCAGAAACACAGCAGTGAGTGATTGGGGAACAAATCAGCATATTGGTGATTTCTTGGGGAATGAGGGGAGCCCCAGGGAGCAGAAAGAAAAGGTCCCCCTGGGGCTGGAAGAGAATCAGTAACCGTGAGGCTTCTTAGGAACTAAGGGATGAGAGGGGACTGCGAAGACTAACGGGGGTGAGTGTCCGCTCCATGGAAAGATCTTGGAAAATGGGAAGGCGTTTGTTTTCAATCACAAAGACCTTGGGACCCACTGAGGAGGTCACGGGGGCAGAGAGGAGACAGGAGGAGAGAGCGGAGATCGACGTGGCATGTGGCGAATCAGAGGCGAGAGGGGAGGGGAGGACGGTCTGCACGTGGAGCGGACTGGCAGCGGCCACCGGGGGTGTGGACAGGGGCGAGGGGGGCGCAGGCCGGGGCGGGGGCTGGGCGAGTGCGGCCTCCTCCTGCAGGCGTCTTCCCTCCTATTCCACACCCGCCCGATGCGTCTGCCGATCATAAAACACGGATGCAGATCTTCCCGGGCCCGGGAACTTTTAGCGATGGCAAATGTCCTCTCCGCCCCAGGCCCGCTGGACCAGATGCACACTGTGCGAGGCCCCCAGAGGATCCCGTGGAGATTAAAGCGCGCGGAGCCTGGTCCCACACAGGCGCGAAGGCCCTGGGGCAGGTTTGCTCGCGCAGCGGTCCTCCCCCTTCCAGCAGTTCACTCCCGGCCCCCCTGTCCCCAGACTCGCTTCCCGTGTCCCCTCGTGCGCATCCCGCG
>BNJM01000647.1:21709-36631 GCA_015472975.1 Rousettus leschenaultii | reverse complement strand
ATCCACAAAAATGAAATCAAAAACATGTACTCATAAGTTCCCAACACATGCACAGATAGTCTTAGCAGGTTAATGCGTTACAGATAAGAGATGAAAAATAACCTACTGTCCACCAGTAGAAGAATGGATAAGTAACTGAACTATGTCCAAACAATGGAATCTTACACGTCAAAAAAAGGATGATCACTCAGGTCACAACTATAGATCTCAGAAACATTTGCAAAAGAAGAAAGTGAAATAAGCAGTCCAAAGTCCAACGCTTTTGTGGTTCCATCTCTGTGAAGTGTCCAGAACAGGCAAATCTATTGAGACAGGAAGTGGATCAGTTGTTACCAAGGGTTAAATGATGAGGAGTGATGCAGATGTATGAGGACTTCACTCTGAGAGATGATGGAAATGTTATAAAGTTAAATTTCATGAATGGTTGCCCAACTTTGTGACTATTCTACACATCATTACGTTGTACATTTTAACTGAAAAAAATTTACAGCATGTAAATTATATCGAAATATAAATTCGAGCGAAGGAGGAAAAAAGAAAACTTGAAATAAATGTATACACTTTTAATAAACTATGATTGGGAGTGACTATCACTGACCAGGGGTAGGAGAAGAAGGTAGGTATTAGTTCCAGAAATGGGGGCTACAATAATCATGAATATGTTGTCTCATTTTGTTTTGCATATGTGTATGTGTGTATTATAAACAAATATTATATTTCCTTCTCTTTTTCACTTATTATGTAAGGTAAGATATTATAACTTTATACAATAGCATTTATGTATTGTTAATTTTTTATCATATATTTAAATTACACGATAACAATGAGAAGGTTAAACATTAGTCAAGCACTTTCAATTGTATGCTCGATAGTTGTAAAATTTTAGGCAGAATTAAAATCTTAATATTATCTTCCTTTGGACATTAAGTGCCTTAATGTCCAAGGTGCCAAGGAGACGAGAGGTGGACTTTTGATAGTTAATTTTAATGTATCAAATTGACAGCGCTGCCAGGCTCACGTACATTGTTTAACTATCTGAAGGCATCTGTAAGGGGATTCTGGATGAGATGAACACATGAATCAGAGGAATAAATAAAGCAAATTGCCCTCCCTAATGCTGGTGGGCCTCGCTCAATCAGTTAAAGGCCTAAATATAGCAAGAAGGGTGGTGGAGCATCCACTCTCCCTGCGTGACTATTCAAGCTGCGGCACAGGGAATCTCTGACATGCAGCCTCAGACTTGGACTTACTCGTAGGCTCTCCGGGTTCTCAGGCCAGGTACACAGACGAGTCACCACTTACCTAACTGTGCCCTTCAGTGCATGTATGTTAATTTTTATAAATGTCACCTCGGTAAAGTCCTATTTAAAACTCTGTCATTATCCAATTCTGGAAAGGAAATGACAATTGGTGGTAAGCTTATTAAAAACTTGCCTCTTTGGAAAGAGAATAGAAAATAAGTGGAACTAGTCAGAATAACAGCAAAAAACTAATACTGTCTGCTCTTTGTTGCCCATGAAGTCATTTTGGATTCACACATCTCGCATCACTGCTGCCTGGTCTGTGCATAAGAAAGTATGGACTGGTGACAAGTGAGTCCCTGCGAGGGCCTCTTCCAATAAACTACAGAGGAGTGACACCCTTGGAATTACAAAACCACGGTGGTGGAAGTCATGGAAGAGTGGGGAATGACTGAAGAATCAAGGAAAAACATTTCTGGAGACTTGAGTGGAAAGGAACAGGATGTGGAACAGCCCAGCCTGAGGAGAGGGGCGGCGTCCGTGACCGAGCGCTGTGGAGTGAGCCTGTCTCTGGTCGGGCAGAGCTGCAGCCCCTATTCCTAGTGTCCAGCCCTCGCACGATGGAAAAACTGCCCCTAGAGCAAAGCGGGGGCTGGAGCTACGTTATTCTAACACAACAAGGCCGGTAGGAGCAGAAGTTCCTGTCAACAGTCCCGCATCTCTGCTGTGGAGAGGTGGAGACAGGAGGGGACTATGTACCAAGGTCACAGTCACTGTGGCTCTGGGTTCAGACAGAAGACTTTTTATCAGAGGTCCAGTCTGGCTGAAAGTGTCCCGGTGGTGTCGGAGTGAATGGCATCCCAGCCCTGAGAGCACAGGGGAGGCCGTGTATCTGTCCCCATGGACCGTGATCTCATTGAGCAGCACTGAGGGTGCTGTCCCAGAACAAATGCCATAACCAACCTCACTGCTGACTGGAGCCACGAGTGGTCAGGGGGCTGTGATGCCCACGGGGATAGAGACTCGCCCTGGGACCCTGAGCATCGACTCAGCCCAGAGGAGCAGGTGCTCAGGGCGTGTCCTGCTGCCCTAATAACAGGACCCAGGTCACACTCATGTGGCTGATGTTTCCTGCTGAGGGAGATTCTGCCTCCTGATGATTCTAACCCTCATGATGGCTGTGTTGGCACCGGCCTATCCATGACTTCTGGAGGGGCAAAGATGCCCCAACTATGGAGTCCAGGTCAATATACACTCAGTTCAAAGAGAGCCGTCTGTGTGCGTTTGTGTGTGTGTGCGTGACAATGAGGTCACACCTCCCTGTGTCTCTCTGATGACTTCTCCACCCGTGAGAGGTGATTCTACATGACAATCCATCCTTGAAGCTGATTGACTCTATAAGACCCTTTGGGTGCTGGAGCCTGGATCTCGAGGGAAAATGTTTTAAAAATATTCTCCTTTAAGAATAATTTATTTTAGGCAGTGAGGACACATTTGAGAGCAGGCAGGCCCTGTCAACAATCTCCCTTAATCAGAAGTTCAGATCTTATTGAATGGGACAAATATGTTCATTTCCATCCCTGCAGGCACGAGACCCACAGGTCTCAGGAAGCACAGGGCAGGGGATGGCCACGCAGCCCCTCCTTATGCTCCTGTCACCACTAAGCCCCAACATGGTTCCTTGTGGTTCCCAGACGTCTATCTGGGGGTGACCATGAGACAGTGCTCCCTTTGTTGTGCAAAGGGGCTAAACATGAAATTCAGGGAACCTAGGGAAATGTTTCATGATGGATACACTTTCCTGAAGGTTCTTAGGAAACAGAGATTCTGGGGTGTGAGGGAAGCAATCACATATCCTGAAACACACAGCTGATCCTTTCTCTGTGGATGACCTCGAGTCTCACCTCGTGTAGGACATCAGTCATTTTTGAAGAAGGAAAAGGAAACCAATAGATTTCATGTGCAAATACGTGAAGGTTGGATGAAGACATCATTTTAAGGAAAATGTAATAACTTCATTTTTATATGAAAGAAATGGACGGAGAGTATTTGAGATGCTCAGAAACTCAGAGCGTAAGGATGGGGGCAGGAAAGAGGCCATGAGGTGTGTCCACCCTGTTCCATTTTCTGGTAATCATCCTCCCGAGAGAGGGAGCCCTGGGGAATGGAAACGACAGCAAGAACTTGTCCATTTTCTCTGAAAACATAAAGGAGATGGAGTTAAGTCCTGATAGACAGAGGGAGAGACCAGGAAGGTGAGCGATGCAGCAGCAGAGGAGAGAAAAGGATGAATAGTGTGAGGGATGTTGACAGCAGAGTCTGTGCATGTTGTAATCAACTGATTGTGTAGGATGGTTCATGGAGCATGAAGTCACATCAGTCCATGACCTTAGTGAGAATCCACATATGAGTTATGGACACATCAGTAGTAACACAAGACTCATACCTAACAGGATAAGATTTCTGGATAACTTAATTGTCCTGGTCATCAATAGTGGTGCAGACACAGTATTTTTCTTGTTCCTGTCTCCACAGCCAATGGGCATGTGCAGTGGGACTCTGTTACCGCACCTGTGTGCTCCGGGGATGCTCTGTGCCGGCTCAGGTAACCTGGCTCTGCCTTTTCTCCTTTCATGGATGTGTCCTGCTGCAGAGGAGTCTCCCCTACAGGAGTCTCCACAGAAGCTTCTTAATAAAAGTGTCTCAGAGCCCAAGTCTGAGGGCCCAGGGGTTTCTGTCTCACTTCCTCATCATCTGAGTCACTGTGAGTAATGGTAGCTGCTCCCACTGCCATGAGGTGTACCACAGTAATAGTGAGCCTCGTCCTCAGGCTGGAGCCCGGCGATGAGCAGAAGCCCTGCGTTGGCTGAGGCGTCTTTGGATCCAGAGAAGCGGCTGGGGACCCCAGGGCCCTGGTGCTTATCGGAGTCTGACTTATAGTATAGTAGATATTGAGGAGGGCTCCCTGGCTTTTGCTGGAACCAGCGGATCCTGTAGCCACTGACACTGAAGCCACTGCTCAGGGTGCAGGTGAGTCTGGCTGATGCTCCCAGAGATGCAGAGGAAGAGGGCAGCTGAGTCAGCACAGGCTGGGAGAGGGAACCTGCAAACACAGACACTCATTTGTGATGGGAAAAGCACCTGCTTAAAACTTCTCAGTCCCTGATCCAGAGAAAAATGAAAGCTATGTGACTTTCCCAGGTCCCCGAGGCCAGTCCCCACCTGTGCACTGAGAGAGGAGCACGAGGAGCACGGGGGTCCAGGCCATGGTGCTTGCAGCCTCTGAGCCCACAGTGGGGCTGGCCTGCCCCAGGGCTCCTTTTCTTCTCCACCCTCTGCCAGAGGAGGGGCTGTGCATGCAAATGTGTGTCCATCCAGTGACCGCCCAGCCCCTCCCTGAGCCCTGGTGCTGGAGCTCAGCTCACACCCAGACTGAGGGGAATGGAGGTTGGCTTCACCCCTCGGAAAGCCCTGGGAGGAAGCACTTGCAGACACGACACAAAGGTCCCTTCAGGGGACTCTGCTAGATGAGGGGGGACACGGCTGCTGGGTTCCATCAGGGAGAACAGAGGACAGCCCCCAGGCTCAGGCTTCTTTGAGTGAATGAATTGTCTTCACTGAGCAGCTGTGCAGGAACTGTAGACCAGTCCCACTGCGCCCCCTGCTGGTGGCAGGACACACACCTCCCCATGGCCCAGAGTCCTGAGAGCCCAGCTGGTTTGTGCAGTTCGCCAGTCACTCTCTCTATTCACGCATCCTTGGTCTGGTCCCTAGGTGCTGTGATCCTGGTGCACTGTGTTGATGTTGTAGTTTATTACTCCCAGAGTAAGGTCCATGGGAGTAAGTTACATATATAACTATTTAAGTTGTCAGAGCACTAAGAGTACATTCTAGAAGCTAAATAACCCAGGTGTGCATCAGGCCTGGTGTCAGAGCCGAGGAGACAGTTGATGAATTGAAAGGCTTGAAGGGGCTCTCCAGGGAAATGACGTAGAGAGGAATTTTCCAGGAAAATACTCAGTGGCATTTTGAAAAAAGTACCATTTAGCAAACATTTCAGAGTCATGTCATGTGTGAGCTACTTCATAGGGACTCCATTTGAATCAGTGCTTGGAATAATAATAATAACAACAACAACAACAATAATATATAATAATGGCTTGGTTAGGCTTCACCTTTACCTGTGGAATGTGTAACACTCTTCTTTATTTTAGGAACTGACTTTACAGTCTCACACTGTAGTTTTCAGGATCTCTACTGCACAGGTTTCTTGTCAGGATTTAGTCTTACGTGTCATACAATAGGTGTACATTTTTTTTTTAAATTATGTTATTATTTTTCCAGGTTTTAAAACATTTTATTTGCTTATTTAAAAACTCGTGCATTCCAATAGTTCAAATCATTTGAGCAAACAGCGGCCCTGTGACTGGACCGCACGGCGCGGCCCGCAGCCGCCGCGGCCCAGCGGGGTTTTCACTCTGGGCGTCGCCGTCGTCCCGCCAGCTTCTGCCGTCGCCGGCAGCAAGTTCTTCTCCGTCCCCGCCCGTCGGACAGGCAGGCGGGAGAGGCAGGTGCGGCCTTCGTTGTCAGCGGTTCTTGGATGTGAAAAGGGGCCGCGCAGACACTGAAACTCGATCTCGCCTCTTTCCGTCTCGCAAAGTTAAACAGCGAAAAGGCGTAAAACAAGAAGGCGGTGCGCGGGGCTGCGCGGGGCACCGCGGCGGCGCCGCCTCGCTGGGAACCGCCTGCTCGCTTCTCCTGTGCGGTCGTTTCTTTCGGTTCAGTCCGTTTTTCTCTTGTGTTTCTGTCTCCTTCAATTTTGGCGGATCGAATTTCTCGATCTCCACCGTCCCGGGTTTGTGAGACGTGGTCGCAGAGGAAGCGGAGCGAGGCGGCGAGGACTGAATCCGAGCTGCTCAGCGGCTGTGGGGCGCCGAGCGGCTCACACTGTAAATGAGCCTTTCCCCCCGCCGCACTTCCTTCCTCACGCCTTATTTTACTAAAAAGCTAAATGTGAGACTGTGATGTTTTTGCAGATGGGGTGAATGTGTGAGCCGTCGCTTAAAGAAACCACATGTCCTTGTGGGGTGAGACGACATCTGAGGCCAGTTCCCAGGACGCAGAGGAGGAAGGTGACTGTGATAGCGCCACCTGTGGTCAGGACACTGTGAGGTGGGATCCTCAGCAAGGACCCCAAGGTGACCTGAGAGGGCAGAGTCTTGGAATTGGGAGCAGAAGGGACCTGGACTGAGGCGTAGGGGTGAGAGATTCATGAGCTGGACCTCTGGAACATTCCTCAAATGCGTTAAAACAAGGAGCACCCAGGTCATGGGGGCACTGGCGCTGCTGTGGTCTCTTGAGACTCCTTCACTCTTCTGACTCCTCCTGGGAACAGACAACCCTGAAGATCATTTTTGCAGCTTGCTACGTGTCCTGAGACTATTCAGGTTTAGATTGATGCCTGCTTATGGAAGTAGGTGCGATGTTACTGGAAATTGATCTTTTACAAGATATTAAAAAGGTCATGGATGCAGAAGTGTGGTTTTATGTGACAGGAGCCACCTGGCCAGTGTCCCCTGCCCAGGTCCCAACATCCACAGAAAAACACCCAACAAGAACTAACAGTGAGGGTAGGGGACACATAATGCTCACGATGGGATGAATTAGGGAAAAATTTTGTGTCTTTCCCTGCCATCTGGACCTTGAATCCTGCAGCCATGTGGTTGGCAAGCAATTGACCAATTTCCAAGTCCAGGGTCAGGGCCTGTGTTGTCTCAACCAAATCAGACCACCTGTTTCTACTTGCTATGGTGGAGTCGGGGGAGACGGTGTGCGTGATCGTGTCTGGTCATCCTGAAAGCCAGAGTTCCTGACCAATGGGCCAGGGAGGGTGAGTCTCTAATCCTGGAAGGTTTGCAGAGTGGATGGAAGCCTGGGACCGCAGAGGCATTCTCTCCCCAAGTGGGAAATCAAGCCGGGACGCCATATTTTGGTTTGCTTGTTCTCTCTTCTCCCAGGAAGTATCATCTCCATGAGTATGGGTTAATTCTTGTTACTTCCGGATCATATCCTGAGCTGCTAGACTGAAGTCAGGCACATAATAGGTGTTCACTAACTAGTGTGAATATGTATCATCTGCATAGAGATTCTCCTGAGACAAACACTGGTGGACTCTGTGTCCTGAATTGTTTTGACACTTGATTCGGACTGAACTGTGTCCCCGCAGAATCCTACATGGAAACCCTAACTCTCAATGTGATAGTCTGTGCAAACCAGGTCTATAACCAAAGTAAAGGAGCTCATGCAGGTGGTGTCCTAATCAGTAGGGCCATTGTCTTTATGAGAAGAGGAGGAGAAACCAGGTGTGAGTGCACACAGAGAAGGCCGAGTGAGGACTCGGGGAGAATGCAGCTGCCAGCCGGCCAAGGAGCGAGGCCTCCGGAGAGACCCACTTGCGCACACCTCTGTCTTGGGCTTCCCGCCTCAGACCTGTGGGAACACACCTTTCTGCTGGTTCAGCCTCCCAGTCTGTGGATTACACTTCAGCAGCCCTGGCGCCAGCACAGCCCTCATGGACTCTGTCCCCAGGGCAGCCCGCCCCACATCTAAGAATGTCTGCTCTGCTCGAGAAAATCAGTTAATGTGTTGCCAACAAGGACAGGCTTTGGGGATAAATTTAGAGAGGATGAGGACACATTATAAAAACAAAGTCCTGTGGTGAGTCTCAGAATTCACTTTTCAGTCACACACACAAAGAAGGCAGCTGTCTCGTCAGAGCAGTGGGGGCCGCTCAGGGAAGCCCCATCGCACAGGAAACAGCAGGTTCTTGTCTCACTTCCCCACGGGCCTGGAGCACTGTGGGAGCATCGAGACTGTTGTCGTATGTCTCACAGTAATAATCGGCCTCGTCCTCGGCCTGGAGCCCACGGATGGTCAGGGAGGCCGAGTTGCCAGATCTGGAGCCTGAGAATCGGTTGGGGACCCCCGAGGCTCTACTGCTAGTGTAATAGATGACAGTTTTGGGGGCCGATCCCGGGAGCTGCTGGAACCACTGCACATAGTCACCATAGGTACCATGCCCGATGTTGGAGCTGCTTCCAGTGCAGGAGATGGTGACACTCTGTCCCGGGGCCCCAGACACTGAGGACGGCTGGGTCAGCACAGACTGGGCCCAGGAGCCTGGAGGAGGGAGAGACACAGAGACGGTGATGCTGGGGCTGGAGACAAGAGGAGGGAGCAGGGCCCCGTGTGGTTTCCCAGGGTCTCCTCTCCTGTCCCCGTATCCAGTCACCTGTGCAGTGAGCGAGGAGGGTGAGGAGGAGAGGGGACCAAGCCATGGTGGAGATGCTCACTGAGTCCTGCACTCTGTGTCCCCACAGCTGAGGCAGAGCTTCCCCAAGTCTCTCCCTCCCCTCTTCAAGTTCTGACAGAGGGAGGGGCCGCTCATGCAAATGAGACCCCAGCTTTCTGATCCCTTGCTGGGCCCTGGGTCAGGTCCATTTCCCCTAGGGTGTGAGGGGTGGGCAGGGGTGGGGCTACGTGGGGCCTGTGGGGTGAGGTTGTCACAGCTGTGAGCACTGAATAGGGGGATCCAGGCAGTGCCAGGTGGTTTGTCTCAGCTGTGGTCACCTCAGACTTTGCAGAAACAGTCACTGTGTGCCCCCTTGTGCCCAGTTCCAGATACATCACTGTGTGACATGATGACTAGAGCCCATCAGAAACAGCTCCTGCTCCCCGAGGCTCTGCCCACCTCCTCTTGACTAAGGGCCAGGCCCTGTGTCCCCTTATGCGGCCTCCCCATCACCTGCGGGCAGTCTCCATGCTCTACTCAGAGTCCTCAGGGTGGGTCTGCCCACAGGTTCCCTGGCCATTCGGTGGTCAGGACAGAGGTGGCGTCTCCTGTGCAAACTCCTCACAGGTCAAGATGATACAGAGCAGGAACCGCCCCCGTGGACGCGTGTCCCCTTCTGTGCGGACACCGTCCTTCCCCTCCGTGTGATTCCTCCTTGTTAGATCGAGCCGTGCGTCTCCAGCACACAAACTGCTGGTCCCGGGTCCTCCCTGGGGACTCGCAGCGCTTTGTTTTACACCTGCTCCTTGGCCGAGCTCCACCTCGCAACCGTCTCCTTGTTAGTGTGTGAACCGAATAAAACGTGGCACACGAGTCTGTGTCGTATGAGTATGAGAGTCAGATATCTGCATTTCTGAACCGGGCTCACGCTGATCCCCGCTTCCAGGACACAGAAGAGGAGGGTGACCTTGACAGCACCACCTGGGACCAGACCCCCTGCCGTGGGGATTCTCAGCAATGCCCCCGAGGTGACCTGGGGGAGCACTTGCCTAGAGGTGGGACTGGAAGTGACCAGGAACAGACTGTGTGGCCAGGGATTCATGAGCTGAGTCTCTGAAACACTCCCCACTGAGGGAGGGGCAGGTGGAGCAGAGGTGCCCAGCTGACGGTGGACAATGGTGTCACTGGAGCTGATAAACCTGCTGCACCCATGTTACTCCCTGTGGGAGAAGGCGGCCAAACGTGGAAGTTAGGCTGCATTCGACCTTTTCTGAGACTACTGAATTTTAGATCATGGACTCACTGAGGGAAGCGCGTGGACTTTTTCGGAGGCTGATCTTTTGCAGAACAATGCAATGGTCAGGGAGGCAGATCTGGAACTTAGTGAGACAGGCGCTAGCTGGCCCGCGTCCCCTGCTCAGCTCCCAGAGTCCACAGTACCACACCCGACATGAACTGAGGAAGAGGGTGGAGGGCAGGGCGATGCCACTACCCACAGCAGGAGGAGGAGTACGTCCCTCCATGGGGCTGGGGACTCTACACAATGAACGGCCTCCAGGCTGCTAATGTAGGATGTGCTCATAGTTCTTTTGTTGCCAGGTATGTCTGAATGACTTGACGTTTACTTTTGCGTCTGCCATGACTGTGAGGCCATTGCAAATATAGGACCTCCTTAAATCAAAATCGAAGTTGAAAATTCTACTGGGTACTCTGCTGGTTCACACTGACAAAAATTCTATATGAATCCCCTTACAAGCCACCTTATTTTGCTGTTGTTTCTGTTCTCAATGTAGTCATTGTTGTGAGGACTCCTGTTAGATCCCCGCGCCCCCCCCCACCCCCGCCAATCCACACATACTGACATGGGATGTCTCTCTTGCCACTAGAATTTAATGATGTCAGGGAAATGGTGTCCTCTCCTCCTGATTACCACTCTGGGCTTTCATTTGTCTTTAATTGTTAATCTGAAGATTCACGCTGTCATCTTTTGAATCCATGGTACGCTTTTGTTTCTTTTTCCTTACTTAGTCTAATTTTAAACTTGTTTTAGTCTTAGGATTGAGAACTGAGTCATTAGTATAAACTCTTTTTTCCTGTCTTAACTGAGTTGTCTCAAAGGTCTGTTACCCATCCCACACTGGGCCCACAGTGATCAACTTTATTGGTAAACACACCAATATTGTCACTGAAGGAGATTTTCCATTAATATTGGGATTCTCTGACATAGTAAGGATTGGGTTGTACGATCTGGACTCCAGTGACTGAGATACATTCAAACATCTTCCTAAAGGAAAATAGGTGTGGACATAATCAGGGTCCGTGATATTAAACTGGGGAAGGTGAGGAAGTGATGGACCTGAGAGCCATGTCCTTAACGGGAAGGGGTCCTTCCATCTCCAGGAGTACTCGCAGGATGGAAACTCTGGAGAAAGGAATCCCATTAGCAAAGGTTCCAGAGCTCAGGGAATGATCAGAAACCCTGGGTGAAGCTCACGGGACACATAGCATAGGAGCAGAAGGGACCTAGGTCTCTTGGGTCTCACGGGCTGGACTTCCGTTCTCCCTGTCATGTCCACCCAGCATTGTTGGAGATACAGCTTCTAGTATCAAATATTTTTTAATTTTGCATGAAAATACCAGCAAGAAAATGGATTACTTTAGATGCATTCTCAAAATAGAATGACTCAAAAGATTCAGACATCTGGTTTTAGTGGCACAAGTGACAGCAGAGGCACAAACCTGAGTAGGTGCAGGTCCCAGGCAGGGACAGGGTAGTGATGGGTCTGACTGGGGAGTGGACAGCAGATTTATCACGTTACCATGAACAGGAGCTACTTGTACATCAGGGTCGTGCTCAGCTCTGTAACTGTGATCCTCAGCCTCATCCTCAGACTGCAGCCCAAGTGGTCAGTGAGGCTCTGGTAACAAACCTGGGTCAGGGGAATCAGGCTCAGACCCCTGGAAGATCCCTCGCTGCTGCCCTAGATGAAGGTTTTGCCTGGGAGCCTGTGGGACCATTGCAATGACTTCCAACACACTGCTGACCCCCGTGCAGGAGAAGGTGACCTTGGACCTGAGATCATCAAGAGCCTCACAGAAGGAGTGACACACGTGGGAAGTTCCTGCTCCTTTTACCCCAGAGGCCGCCCTGCACCCTGGATCGTGGGAAAGCTCCAGTGGGATCTGAGGGGCTAAAGGACACAGTCAGTGCTGTGGGTTCAGGGGAACCACGCGCAGGAGTCCTCATGGTCCCCAGTGGTGTCGCTGTAGGAGCGCGTCATCCATAGACCAACTTCACCCCTTCCCTGGGGTGGACCCAGCATTTTCCCGGCGTCTGCGTGGCACCCCACCCACTCACGGCCCATAAAGAGGGTTCCTCAGACCCCGGTTTACCCCTTCGCCGGCCCCCATCCTGAATCCCACCCTGAATGCTCAGGTGTCCGGCCAGCTTCCTGTACATCCATCCTCCTGGGCCCGGGTCCTCACCATCACCTCACATCTCAGTGCCTCGTCCCTGGAACACACTGCCCCTCGCTCAGCCCTGAACTCAGGAGCCTGGCGGCATGGGGACATCTCTGCTGTGACCCCTGGGAGAGCAGGGTCCATGCTGTGGAACAGGATCCACCTGCTGGGATGGTTCCTGGGCTCTAACGAAGGTGAAAGTTGGGACAGGCACATTTTCCTTATTTCAGGGGAAAAGGGCAGCTTCACAGGCCCTGGTTTTGTCACATGAACAACTGGCCAACATTTCTGTGTCATCACAGATTACTTTGGTTTTATTTTTCCTGAAAACTCTGAAATGCTGAATGAAAAATGGATAGTACAACATTATGACCAGGAAGGGGTCAAAGGTATAAGCTACAAAGGCCCGAGTTATTAAAAGGCTTTTCATTGTTCAGAACCTTGGTCTGAGCAGCCTGAGGTTTCTGCCCCACTTCCCCATCTGCGCGTGTCACTGTGCGAGCACTACCGAGCCAGAGTGAACAGTAATAGTCGGCCTCGTCCTCAGGCTGGGCCCCCGTGATGGTGAGGGCGGCTTTGTTCCCAGAGATGGATCCGGAGAAGCGACCAGGGATCCCAGAGGGGCGATTGTTTGTGTTGTAGATAAGCGTGCGGGGAGCCCGGCCTGGGGTCTGCTGGTACCAACCAGGGTTGTTACCGGTGGAGACGGACCCAGAGCTAAGGCCACAGGTGAGTGTGACCGTCCCTCCAGGAGACACTGACAGCGATGGCTCCTGGGTCACCACAGTCTGAGAATTCACCCCTAAAACCAACAGGAGAGATGTGCTCAACCTCAGAACCAACTTTTATGTACCCCCTGAGGATGCAGAGTCCCTTCCCCTGACCTGAGCCGCAAGCGAGGAGCCCCAGCAGCAGCACCGTCCAGGCCATGGTGGGGACACTCACAGGACGCGGCCTCCTCAGGCTCCTGGGCTGGAATGTGGTGTCCTCGGGCCTTTTTATGCCCCCCAGGCCCATTAGGAGGAGAAGGTGCTTCATGCAAATCAACTTCCTCTGTCATTTAGTCCCAGTGTCACCCTGATGTCCCCTGGGGAAGATCTTCAATGAGTCGGGTGATGGTACCTCACACCGACCAATGACTGAATGGTGACTGAGACACTGAGAAAAAATAGCAGAGGTTTTCAACCAAATCAGCTTCCTCATGTCCCTGGTGACGTCAGTCTTAAATTCTGTCTCTGGAAACGAAGGGCTCGACGATGAGATGGGTGTGCTCACCTCCCGGCCCCATCGATCTAGCTCATGCCAAATCGAACCCCTTTCCTGGGAACAGTCTTCTTCCTCAGCAAAATTCCTTCTCGTCTTCTTTGATGGAGATTAGCAGTCACTCCTCCCTCCAGCAGTGAGTCCACTAAAATCACAGATCCCGAGTGACACTATCAGACTCAGGGAGCAGCTTCCTCTGGGAGATGCTTTCCTCTCTGAGGGGACCTGCTGATGCAGGCTGACCTCCACCTGTTCACACCTGCCGTGCCCCAGAGTTCAGGTGCATCATCACCCAGAGATAGCGCACGTACCCTAGCCTCAGCCCAAATCTTCCCTGGGGGCCAAGCTGAATATTTCTTCTGATACAATGGATTTTCTTGCTCATATGTTGAGTCATTCATGCAATGATTGGCTATGATGATAAATGAGATTGGATTGTGCTTTCAATCCTGATACTGTTCCTGTTGGGTTGGACTCCATCGATTTTCGAAAATGAGAAAAGGATTTCAGGCTACATGCCCACTAATTTCATCTGCATTTTAAATCATTTTTTGTTCAAATTCTTAGGAACTGTTGATGGCAAAGACAGCACCCTCTGACCCAGGATCCTACTTGGGAATTAGCATGTGGTAGAGAATTGATAACAACCAACTGTGCCCAGATGCCAGGAGCAAAAGGCCGTGCAAATGCCCTTCCTCTTCAGTATCCGTACCCTGTTTAAGGAAATCTCCTGTCCAATGAGTGAGGAAGAGAGAGAAATCTGGGTAATGGGGAGGCGCCCCAGAGCTCTGCTTGCTGTGGCCTAATTGTTGGCATTGAGACTCTCCCTCCCTATCCTGTGCCCAGGTAGCACCTTAGGTCAAGTTTCTCAAGAAAATTTATTTCCGTTGTGTGATTGTCCACCTACCTTTACCTATAAACCAGGTATGGCGGTGACTTCATGAGAGGAGGGTGACACATGAGGCAAACGTGTGTGTCTGAGCCGAGTGCTCATGTGGCTCCTGGTGGCCCAGGTGCAGGAAAGTCACACTTCAGCAAGGGCACTCAAGTGTGCAAGAGCCAGTGAGCATTCTCCCAGCCTGCCTGGCCCAGACCCTGAGCTCTCAGAACCAGTCCACCTGTGCCCCCTGCTGGTCTCCAGTCTCAGTCCTCAGCCCATATCACCCATCTGGCTCCCCTGGAAGGGCTTCTGATTTCTGCAGGTGGATCTTCCTCATGTCGCTTCCCAGGGAACCAGAATGAGAAGGCCTGGTGTGTGCAGTCTGGGGCGAAGACATTCAGTTCTCAGGTCCCTAACGACTTGAGACAGATAAGTGGATACATCTGTTACCAGATGATTCAGGATATTCTGATACTTGATTTTCTTTCTGCCTTACCGCTGGTTTATTACGAGCACCTGATGACCTTGAACCAAGAGCCAGCCTTAAAGTTCCCCAGGAACCCTGCTAATTCATTCCTGATCATAATTCTTTTTGAGTGACCCTTACAGATGGGACTATTTGATGGCAGTGTTGTCGTTGTCATCCTCCTTAAGGGCACCTGACAAATTCCCACTCATAGTACAACATGTCTTTGCAATGAGAGCAAAATGTCCTCAGGGAAAATGCGTCTTTCTTCTTGATTACTTCTACAGGTGCTCAGGTGCCCTTGAAAATTACCTTGGCA
>BNJM01000640.1:42808-58226 GCA_015472975.1 Rousettus leschenaultii | reverse complement strand
TCACTGCCTCAGGTTCTTCTTATATGGAATCTGAGTAAAGAGATTGAGTTAGGAATTGATGTCATTTTTCAAACAACATGGAGCTACAGAAAATAAAAGTTATGTTTCAACGCCAAATTAAAATGCATTTGGTCAGTATATTATCTAGTCATTTTAGAAAAAATTGATGACAGAAGAATCAGGCATTCTGGAGTTCCGACAATTTCTATCACTTTTATTTATTCTAAAAACCCAAGCTCAAAGTAGATAACACAATCACAGAAAAGGAAGTATTCTACCAGTAAGATTCCTCAAGGCTCCCTTCATATCCTTGTTCCTCAGGCTGTAGATAAAAGGGTTTATCATTTGAGGAATAACAGTGTACATTAACGAAGCCACCGAAGTCAGTCTAGAAGAGTCAGTAACTTCAGAACTAATATACACTCCAATAGCTGTCCCATAGAACAAGAAAACCACTGAGAGATGAGACCCACAGGTGGAAAAAGCTTTATACTTTCCACCAGTTGATGACATTCTCAAAACAGAAGAGACAATTTGAGTACAAGAGAAAATAATTCCGGAGAGAGGAATACCAGCAAACAAGCTAGCCGTAAAATATGCGAAGATGTTATTGATGAGGGTATTAGAACAGGCCAGCTTGATGACCTGAGAAAATTCACAGAAAAAGTTGGGGATTTTCACTTCCTTGCACAAGGACAGCCCAAACGCCATCAGGCTGTGGAGCAGGGCATTCCCAATGCTAGTGAACAGTAAGACTCCAATCAGTAGGCCACAGAGTTGGGGGTTCATGATAACCATATACCTCAGGGGATGACAAATGGCCACATAACAGTCATAGGCCATGGCTGCAAGGAGAAAATTTTCCAAACCAACAAACACCAGGACAAAACAGATCTGGGTGAGGCAACCTATATAACTGATGCACTGATTCTGTGCTTGGATATTCACCAGCATCTTTGGGATTGTGGTTGTGCTTAAAAAGATGTCAGTAAAGGACAGATTGGAGAGAAAGAAGTATATCGGCGTGTGGAGGTGGGAGTCAGAGATGACAGCCAGGCTAATGAGGAGGTTTCCAAAAATAGTGACAAAGTAAATGGAGAGGAACAAGCAGAAGAGGAGGGACTGCTGTTCTGAATTATTGGTCAATCCCAAAAGAAAGAATTCTGAAACAACTGTTTTGTTTCTGGGTTCCATGTTGTTAATGAATCTGATAGACAAGATGAGATGAAAATAAGATGAAATAAAATTAAATCAAAATTAAAAGTTGTCCTTAAATGAGCTGCAGCAGAATCAGCTGGGGAATTGTTAGAAATGGAAATTCTTGGTACCACTCCCAACTTACTACTAATACACAGTGCAATATACAGATGTTGTATTATAGAATTGTACACTTGAAACTTATGTAATTTTATTAACCAACATCACCTCAATACATTTAATAAAATAAAAATAATTTTTGTATTTTATGAGCCCAAGTGAATATTCAAATCTTCTCCTCTGTTAACTTCCCCCTCCCTCAAAATCTCCTATACCTCCTTTTCCCAAATTTTTGGCCCAAATTTTTACTGATCACCAAGTCTGTTTTACATATTATGCCAAGTTATAAGACCAAAAATGAATAAGACATGACATTACATTTCCTACAGAAATATTTCTTGCCTTCAAACAAGCAGAAAGATGAGAATGAAGTTACTCAGTCTCTCTGTAGAGTTTGGTTCCCAAATTTTGGCATGCTCAGAATCATCTGAAAAGTTTGTCAAATTACAGATGACTTAGGTCATATTATTACCCATTTACCCACTGGAATACTTAGATAAAGCAACAGTATGTTATGAACACATGCTATAGAGTGGGTAGAAAAGACCAGGTCTGAGTACGTGTTAACTGACTGCTGAGTTGGCTATTTGACCAATCATTGTTAGTGCCTCCGGATAGTATAGAATTAACATTCCTAAACCATCACTCAGATTTCACAGTCTCTCTTAAAAAATTTAACATATTTATTTTTAACAATGCTCTAAATCTTTCCCCTTAAGATTTATCTCTATCCATAAAGTAATGTGTAGCAGATCATGGCATCCACTCAGGTATACACTCTATACCAGAACATAGATTTTAAAATGTTGTCTATAAACTTGAAGCTCATAAGCTTTCTCCATGGAAACACTACTTATCTGGATTCGAGCTTCATTCCCAGAGAAACTGGACAACTGTGAAGATGATATTCTCTATTTCATCCCAAGGGGACTTTTTTCTCCTAAGGCGTAAGTGGTATATCATTACAAAACAAAAACAAAAACAAAAACAAAAACAAAAACGAAAACAAGAAACAGCTAAATGAGAGAAAGAATGAAACCCAAAGTTTGTAATAAAACAGATAAAGATAGCAACAAGTTTTGGCCCTTGAAGACAGAGACTTACAAGACAATGCAGATTTATACCATATTTAAAAGACAATCAGGATTCCTAACAATTGCCTTTGTAAATCAGTATTCCTCTCTCTCCTGGGGGAGACAGAATTCGTTATGACAGACTTTATCATACGATGTATTACTTAGACCCAAACACTCTAAATATAATCCTAATCAGCACTTGCTTTGTGATTGGGAAAAGTTGTTCAACTGTGTGAGAAGCCTCAGTACCCTCATTAGTATAATAACTTTATGGGAATGTTGCAGTGATGAGTAATGAATAGAAAACAGCCAGCACAGCACTCAGTATGTGAGACTCTTGTACTGACGTTTCTTGTGTGTGTTTTTTTGTTCATGAGCAATGGCACCTGGAATATTTCCTTGCTCAGAAACAAAGCAAAGGGGTGGATAAGTTGAGGAAAGACAATAGGAAGAGAGTTTATGCCTAGCATAATAAGTGCAAATTTCAAGAATGAGTTTATAAGCCAAAACTTCAGCTGAGAACCTTTATGTGAAAAAGATGAAAGGGAATATTAATAACTTACTATTTATTTTACATGGACATATGATGAAATATATAGTAATTCAAATGCATTAAATAATAAAATGAATCATATATGAGTCAATACGAATAATAAAAAGCTATTAAAATTTTGGATAATTAAAAGTCTATAGCATAAAAAATTAAAATATATATTATAATCTCTCTGGTAATATTCTGGATTATTTAGGTGAAAAAAAAATACAAAGATGACGATGATGGGCTGGACTTCTCACTGGCCAGCAGTAACAAATTCACATACTTCACTGTCCTCATTCTAGGTGTTTTTACTGCAACAAATAATACAGGTATATGTGAAGCCACCACATCATGTATCTGCACAATCTTGATTCTTTTTCTTTCCCTGGGGAACCACTAAACAAACTTCAAATATGTTATTTTCCAGCAATTTTCATTATAAGTATTGTAATTCCATAAACATTTGCATTATTTTGTATTTAAAAGCTTTATATAAAAGGAAACAGACAGTACATGTCATTTACAATTGGCATTCTTATGTAATTTATTTTTTGATTATGTTGAAATATTTAGTCCTGACACATGAATTTTAATTACCAGAGAGTACTACGCTATATTGCTATGTCACAACCTCTTTCTCCATTCCCTGATAATGTTATGGTTAATGCCTTTAACCTGCATATGTTCATGAAGAGAAGAACAGGAAAGGTGTGGGATGAAAAGAATAGCCTTCTGCACGTATATTATTTTTCACTTTGTAAAAAGGAACAGAAGCTGATATAGCAGAATGCCAATATTTGTTAATTCTGGAATGAGCTAAAGGTAGTCATATATTTTTACGATATAATCTCTTCTATTCTTATATAAAATATTTGTTAATTTTCTAAAGAGAAATAAGCATACTAGGAAGGCAGCCAGCTAAATATCCTGTCTCCACTTTCTCCCCAGGACTCTCAAGTCCAGCTGCAGAGATAATACGAACACTCTTCTGCACAATGACGTATCAAGAACCAGGAATGGAAATAAAAGAAAAAGCTGACCAATCTCCTTCCCCACAACTGCCACATGAATTCAGGTAAATATCAGAAAGTTTTGTAACAGTCATTATGTTTGAGAAGGAGCAGATTTCTGCTCATGAGAAAAATGGGTTCTGCCATTTTTTTTTTCGAGAGAGAGAGTTGAGGAGAGTGAGAACTACATGATGATGGATACAAATATACATGAGAATTTGTCAGCAAGAAGGCAGTTAGGGAGGAGTCCCTGGGACACTTGGTTCTGAATATTTTATGCATGTACTCTTCTCTTTGCTTCTGTGGATGATATTGTAGTAAAACACCTGCTCTCATTTCCAAAGCATTAACTGAGGAAGTTTAATTACCTGGCTGGCATCATTGTGGAATGATAGTAGGCATGACACCAAATATTTAATATAGAAAGAAGAGCTGTCCACAGGAAGGGCAGAGAGACCAAGTGTGGCAATGGGCTCCTCATCAAGAAGGACCATGTCTGGGAGGAAGCTCAGGCACGCTGCCTCCTAAGTAGGCAAGAGCTGTGAGTGAGGTTGTCGCAGGCTGACTCTTTACAGTCACTATATCCCTAGGGATCAATATCCAAAGCTCCTCATTCGACAGACATTTTTAGAGTCCTTCTGATCCCTAGGCAGCAGAAATCTTTACAGAGCGAGACAACAGGAGGGTCTAATCCCTGACCCTCTCAGGCCAGGTTTCTCTACTTGTTCATGCTCACCTCCATTTTATATACTATATGCACATATACATGGAATCTCTTCTAATGAATTCCAGGCTTTTTTTAAAGTTACAAACAAAAGAATTTCTGTCAAACTAATGACATCAGAAAGAATGATTCCAATTTTAAGTGTATTGGGTACAAATAATATATTTAAAATATACTTAAGGCATTGTAAAATTCAAACACTTGGGGGTCTTTCATTTTTAGAGTCATTGAATGTTTCTTGCTTCTTAATTTCCATTCTCCATATTTTACACGGCAGAATCTGATATATTCTCTGTAATCAATTTTGACTGTGATCGGTATAGATAGAATTCATGTTCTTTTTTTAAAGCTATTGTAACCACCTTTTATAATTTTCATACAATAGATTCAAAGTATATTTTCCTTCACATGAGAGGACTTTTGATTGAATTATGATTCTTCATTTTTAATTTTTGAAAAATAAAATACGATGTCACTAAAAGACAGTAGCGAACAGTTTTGTAAACAATCTAGTAGATTTCATGGATCGAGACTTCCTACCTTAGCTAAACACAAAACGCTTTCTCCTTTTCTTTCTTTCCTTTACTTTGGCATTGGCCTGCAGAGATAGCACCATTATCTGCATTTCCCTGGAAATTGCTAGGAAGTAAATGCTAAATTTTATAACAAGTTTTTTTTGTATTCTAATTTTTTAATTATTTAAAAATGTTTAAATACTAAAATAAAAATATTTAAATTATTTAACTTAAATTATATTAATATTATAATTTAAAATTAAAATTATAAGAGTATAGTATTAGACTAGTTTCAAGTGTACATCATAGTGGTTAGACATTTATATAATTTATGAAGTGATTTACCCTGATAATTCCAGTACTCATTTGACACCATAGTTATTACATTATTGACTATATTTCCTATGCTGTACCCCACATCCCCATGACTGTTTTTATAGCTGGCAGTCTGTATATCTTAATCCCTTTCTTTTTTTCACCCATTCCCCTTCCAAACACCCTCCCATCTGGCAACCACCAGTTTGTACTTTGTATCTATGAGTTTGTTTCTGTTTTGTTTGTTTGTTTAGTTTTTTAGATTCCACGTATAAGTGAAATCATATGGCATTTGTCTTTCTCTGTCTGACTTATTTAGCATAATACCCTCCAAGTCCATCTATGTTATTACAAATGGAAATACTTCACTCATTTTTATGGATGAGTGTTATTTCATTCTACATATGTAGGACATCTTTATCCATTTGTCTGTCGATAGGCACTTAGGTTGCTTCCACATCTTGACTTTTGTAGATAATGCTATAATAAATATAAGAATGCATATGTCTTTTCAAATTAGTGTTTGGAATTTGTTCAGATAAATACTCAGAAGTAGATTTGCTGGGTCCTTCTTTGCCTCTTGGTATAGTCCCTGTTTTTTTTCTTTTTGTCTGTTTATTTATTTTTAGGCAAGGCAAACTTTGGTTGACCTCACGGATTGCAAGGACCTTGTCAGGTTACAATCCCTGATTTTTTATTTTTTATGTCTACAGCACCTAGTCTTCCTAGCTGGTGCTTACTAACTAGGCCCAATCCTGCTTAGCTTCCGAGATCAGAGGGGATCGGGCTTATTTAGGGTAGCATGGCCGTAGATGCTATAGTCCCTGTTTTAAAGTCTCTTTTGTCTGATATAAGTATGCTATCCCAGGTTTTTTTGTTTCCATTTGCATAAAATGTCTTTTTCATCCTTTTACTTTCGTCTGTATCTTTCAATCTGAAGTGCGACTCTATAGGCAGCATATGTGTGAGTCTTGTTTTCTTACTCATTCAGCTACCCTATAACTTATGACTTGAGCATTTAATCCATTTACATTTAAAGTAACTGATATTACTTTAATTTTGATAAGTATGTAGTTATTGCTGTTTTATTATTCATATTTTTGCTCTATTCTTCATCGCCTTCTTTTTAAAGAAGTTCCTGCAACATTTCTTATACTGATGTGGTAATGATGAACTCCTTTAGCTTTTTCTTGTCTGTAATAAAACAAGTTTTTATTATAGGCTAGAAGAAAGCCTAACTGATACATGGCTTGAATGGACAATTGTCCTGACAGGATTTGTCCTTGTCTGTAGCGGTTATCATTTTCCTTGGGTCCATGAATGCCTAGAATGCTGGTGCACATCTGGGCAGTGCTTC
The DNA here is from genome assembly GCA_015472975.1 of Rousettus leschenaultii. NCBI lineage: Eukaryota > Metazoa > Chordata > Mammalia > Chiroptera > Pteropodidae > Rousettus > Rousettus leschenaultii. The sequence goes on along the minus strand of BNJM01000640.1, from coordinate 51,374 downwards.
TTACATGATCTGTGTTCTAACTGTTCTAGAAAGAACCTGCCAAGAGGCTTTTCATGAGACAGGGTTTGCAGACTTTGGCATGGACTTATTTTCTGGTTAGGAATAGATATCAATGAGAACATGATCAGAGATCTTTCCTCCACACCTGGAGACATTGCAGTTTTTGTTGCTAAGGCCTCAGCTGCTCATAAAAAGTTCTTAGACTCTCTGACCACAGTTGTTCTTACTGGTAATAGCCCTGGATTATCTTCAGCTAAGCAAAGTGGTATCTGGGCTGTGGCCAACACCAACTGCTATACCTAGATCAAGGATTCTGGAGAAGTTACATCAGATCAGTTACAGAAAAGCAGTGGCTTAAGAGGATGACCCCTTCATAGGGTCTTTTTTTTCTTTTTATTGTTTTGGGTCTTGGAGACTATGGCTCCAAAGTGCCCTGCAATCATTGGGAATCATCTTGTTTATAGTTACCATAATAATCTCCTGGTCATTGTTTTCTCTCAAAAGCTTTAAATGCATGTTCACTACTGCTAATTGTCAAGCAAATGATCTTCCAAAGATGAGATGTCAAGGAAGGGACAAAAGAGTGACCAGCTTCATGCACCTGGAATCGTGACCCGTGAATGTCACGGATTAAGCAAAAATGTCATGCCACATCAATGATCAAGAGAGTTCCAGAGAAGTCACTGAGAGTGACTCTATCACTTTAATTTTTGATCACATATCTCAATTAAATTAAGAGTATGAGCAAAAGGGGGAAACTGTTAAAGAAAAAGATCTGCAGGCCCAAAATGATGTCGCTAGTGCTAAAAGCTTACGATACCAAATCTACACTTAATCCTCATCTAATTGTAGTTTCAACCTCTTCCAGAAACATAACCTTAATCAATAAGTCTGGAATTTTCTGGTCAAGCACTAATAAAGTAACCTGTCACTGTAGGCTTTCTCCATCCTCTATAGAAAGAAGAGGCAATCTGTATAATAAAAACATTCTCTCTCTCGTCCTCCAAAGAAAAGCTGTCCTGGATCAAGTATAATCGTGTCTTTCCCTTTGCTAATAGCTCCTTGTCTCTTTCTTCTTCCTATAAAAATCTTCCGTTTTGTACAACTCCTGGGAATGTCCTTCCAATTGCTGTTTGGGGTAAATCGCTTAATTGAAGCCAATTAGATCTTTAAGTTTACTTTGTTAAACCTTTTTTAATAGTCATAAGGGAGAAGGCCCAAGATTCTTTCTGAGGTTTCTTGGCCTTGATTGTTTTCAGCTTGAAATAATCTGCATTCCAGAGTGGCACATCTTGGGGTGACTCATTCTGAACTCCTACAGTAATTAAAATGTACAGTTCAGGAGCTCAGTGAAAAGTAGAACCAATGAAAAACATACACACATGAAGATTTTATTCAGGACAGAAGCATTGAATGATTTACTCATGACAATATGACACTGCAGAAAAAAGATGGGGCCATTCAATAAAAATAAACTCGAACTCTTCGAAAATCTATAGTTTGTTGTACTCAAAGTATTAAATCAATACAAATTGCTTAGCAGGGAATTTGCATTGCTGAATGTGAAGTCTTTGCTATGTAATAGTATCAGGATAGTCCGTAGAGGAAATAAGGCCTTAATTTGACAAATTCCTTATCTTTCCAAATTCATGATGGCTGATTGAGAGACCCTGAGAGATCAAGAAAATATGCTTTTCTATTTACCTCTTAAAATATACCTATTTCTATCTCTATCTCTAGCTCTAGCTCTAGCTCTATCTTTATCTACCTTTTTAAGGTGTACAAGTGTACAACATGATGATTTGATATACATAGAAGATAAAATTAAATCTATGGTAAAGCTAATTAACATATCCAGCTCTGCACATAGTTGTGTGTGTGTGTGTGTGTGTGTGTGTGTGTGTTTGTGTGTGTGGTGAGAGCATTTGAAATTGAGGCTGAGGCTAGTCCTCTGACTATAATGATTAGTTTCTTCCAAAACTCTATCCTCCTTCTGTCATTAACATTCTCCTAAGAACATTTCCCTCAAACTCAATATACAAAGAATCCCTTATTTAGGTTCTGCATTAATAACACCTGACTGAAAAATCAGCTACAGAAAGTTCACATAAATTATGAAAAATCTCAGTGTTAGAGAAGACCTGAGTCAATTTTCAAACCTTTAATTATTATGGCAAAAGAACTTGGTTAAGGAAGAGTGAGATATCATTCTGACTCACCCAGTATTCCTATATTTGACTCATTTAAAAACCCATACCCAAGACAGATGACATGACCACCAAAGGAAAAAAAAAGATGTTCTTCAGATAAGTTTCCTCAAGGCTCTCTTCATGTCCCTGTTCCTCAGGCTATAGATAAAGGGGTTCAACATTGGGGGAACCACAGTGTACATCACCGAGGCTATTGCAGCCTTTTTGGAAGAGTGGTTAACTGCAGAATTAATGTACACTCCAAAAGCCGTGCCATAGAATAAGCAAACAACTGAGAGATGAGACCCACAGGTAGAAAAGGCTTTATACTTTCCCCCAGATGATGGCATTCTCAGAATGGAGGAGACGATTTGAATGTAAGAAAAAATAATTGCAAAAAGAGGCACACCACCCAATATGCTATTCGTTAAATAGGCCAGGATGTTATTGATGAAGGAATCAGAACAGGCCAGCTTGATAATCTCAGCAAGGTCACAGAAAAAATGGGGAATTTCCAGGTCTATGCAGAAGGACAGTCGCAGCAACAGGAGACTATGAAGCAGAGCATCTGCAATGCTAATGATCAGAGAGAATAGAATAAGAAGACTACAGAGATGGAGGGTCATGATGACCATGTACCTGAGTGGATAGCAGATGGCTACATAACGGTCGTAAGCCATTGCTGCAAGGAGAAAGTTTTCCAAACCTCCAGAAAAATAGACAAAGCCAATTTGAGTGAGGCAGCCTGTGTAACTGATAGATTTGCTCTGTCTTTGGACGTTCACAAGCATCTTGAGGATGGTGGTGGTGCTGAAACAGATGTCAGTGAAGGATAGATGGGAGAGGAAGAAGTACATAGGAATGTGCAGGTGGGAGTCTGAGCTGACGGCCAGGATGATGAGCAAGTTCCCAAGCGCAGTGACGAGGTACATGGTCAGGAATAGACCAAAGAGGAGGGGCTGCAGTTCTGGGTCCTCTGAGAGACCCAGGAGGATGAATTCTGCTGTACTTGATTGGTTTTCTGATTCCATGATGTTGATGAGTCTGATGAGAAAGACACAGGTGATAGGACATAACAGATATACAGGGATCCTTATTTTAGAAAATACTGACATCTATATTGTGAATTAAAGTAAATAATACTAATCTTTCCTTTTCCTTTCTGCCTATCTCCCTTCCTCAACCTCTTTTGCTTTTCTCTCCTCCTCGCTCCTATATTACACAATTATCCAAATCTTATTTACTTTCTTCCCACATTGGACCAACTAATAGGAACAAAATAGAAAACAGCACCTGGCTTTTTCCTTGAGAATCTTCCAAAGCTTGAAATTAGCAAGAAGGAAAAGTAAAGCCTAGCATATTAATTCTGGGTTTTAGAGCAGAGTTTCTCAAATCGTATTTGCATCAGAAGTAACTGGAGGGTTGGTTAAAACCCACATTACTGGTCCCATACTCAGATTATGAGATAAAGAAAATTGAGCATGGGGCTGCAAATGATCCTTTTTACCAAATTTCCAACTGTCACTGTCACTGGTCTGGGTTTTATGTTGAGGATCACAGCTCATTGTAGGCATGGAAAATCAACTTGTCCACAGGTTGAAGCAGACCCAGCATAGTTAATGAGGAAAATGGTTGCCTCATTCATCAATGCTCTGCAGAGTGAGCTGGCTGGGAGGTCAAGTCCATGACTCAGTTAAGCCTCTTAATTTTCAATGGGTCACCAAAACCTGTCTACTCAATTCCCCATTTTCATTTCAGGATTTTATCATTGGGTTCTTATCACAATACTCTTGCTATAATTTTTGTAATTAATAATACTATTAGCAGGTATTATGCAAATAAATATAATAATTATTATTTGCTGCTCCCACTACCACTATCGCTTATAGTATTCTATTGCCAGGCCTGGTTCTCAGTACTTACTATACTAATTTTATTCTCTCTAATGATCTCTGAGTCAGATGCTTTATCATCCTTTTGTTGACCTCATATAAAAATAAAGGTCAAGTGAAATGAAATTATGGATTCAAAAAAGTTGACAGTCCAGTGAGAGGTGGTGAAGGGATTTCAAACTTTGGAGCTGAATTCATATCACCAAGTAATGCACACTCTGAGTAGTATAGGTTTAGATATCCTGAAGAGCCAATCAGATTCCATTACTTGCTTTTTGAAAATTTCTTCCCAAAGAGTTGCAAGTATTTTCACTTTTAATCTCTGACTTCATAGGTAGCATCCAGCAAGCATCAGCAATAAAATAGCACCACTCTAGAAACTGAAATGAAGATTAGAGTATGGTACTTGAAACCTTAAACCGATGGTTATTATGTCAATAAGACTCTCTTTCTACAATAATAAAACATTAAAACATTTTCATAAGGTGATACATTGCACATCTCTGGATTTTTTTCCCCAAAAGAGAAAAACTAGGGAAGGGGTAAATGCATGGTATTTTGAAAAGAATTTAAAAAATCAAAAGAAAGAAAGAAAGAAAGAAAGAAAGGAAGGAAGGAAGGAAGGAAGGAAGGAAGGAAGGAAGGAAGGAAGGAAGGAAGGAAGGAAGAGAAAACAATTGGTTAGTGTTTTCAAAGCAGAATCCTGGGATGAGAAAGATAAGATCTACCAACACAAATGTCCAGGCTGCCTGACAGGAGTGTTGTTATAGTACTAGGAAGAAGGAGAAATTGAGAAAGGTATATCTGATACTTCAAATGTTCTTATAGTTGTGGGACTTTAATCAATACAAATGGGATCCTAGCACCTGTTGAGTATGAAGTACTTATTATTAAGGTGATCATGACAAATGAAACCTTATTTCTAGAAAATATTTACCTCCTCCAGCAGAGACAACAAATACACTCACATATGCATATGCAGCAGTGTATAAAATAAACACGTGCATAATCTTCTGTGTAACTGCCAGCCACGTTCTTACACAAAAAACAGTAGAGAGACTATGTAAAATTTCTAATTTAAAACTAACAAGAGTCATAACTATCTCCAGTAATCGGTAATTACTTCTAAAACCGATTTTTTCTTTTCTTTTATCTCTTCCAAGGTAGCCTATTGAGGTCTGTCACTTCCTTCGTTCCCTCTTTTTATGATAGATGATTAAAATAATAAATCCCTTACTACTCATCAGTTTTTTGATTCCCTATTGCTTTTATTTTTTATTTTTTGGCACTTCTGTCTCTTTGTATAATAAACAGATAATTTTAGGAAAAGAAATGATAGAAGTTCGGATTATCTATGTCTGTTATGCCCCAATCAAAGTCTGGGTCACACAGCCTTGGTCACTTTCTTCTGAAGGAAACCTTGGTTAATGGGTCAGGATCAACTCAAGGTTACTCTTGTTTCCTGTGTTATGGTGGGGTCCTGAGGATATAGTCATGGATCATGCAAAACAGGCAGGAGGGAATTGGTTACGCTGTGGGTGCATCAATAGAGCTGCCAAATGTTCTTATGAACCATTATTTTAGAAAAAGTGTGTAAAGGTGTCTGTTATGTGAAAACTCATTAGCATGTTAACGTTTAGAACTGATGTCCCTAAGAAAACTCTGCTTTGCCAGTGAGAAAATATGGGTTCTCAGCTCGGAGTCATGAAAACGAGCAGTCATAACATAAACCATGATTTTGACTCAGACACACCTGGATTTAATTCTGGCTTCAGCACTCGCTTTTCAAACCAGGTAATTTTTTTTCCCACCATGTGAGAAGCCTCAGTCTCCTCTTTTGGAAAACAGGAATCCTCATAAAATCTTATCTAAAATGTTACAAGGATGAGAAATGAGAAGACAAGATCACAAAGCACAGTGTTTGGCATATGAGACACTCTAAATATTTCTCATTGAGATTTATTTCTGCCTTGGACACAACCGAACCACCTGGCATGGTTCATTATAGAAGGGATGTTATTGATAGAGCAAAGCAAAGGAGGAGAGGGGAAAGAAACAACATCTTTAGCATGGCAATCATAAATTTCAGGAAAGAATGGATGTGCTGTATCTCTTTCTGAGAATCTTACTTATAGAGAAATTGGAGGAGTCAACAATCAAAACAAACATCAATAATTAACATTTATTTTAATGGATGTGATAATGCATATAGCAATTAAAATGAATAAATTAAACCAAATGTATCAATGCAAATAACAAAATCTCAAAAGAGAAAAGTAATATGTCTAACAAGATATCTACAATGACAAAATTTAAATAAGTTTAAGATAAAACTTTTTATAAAACATTTCAAGTACACAAAAGTACAGAATAAACAATAAAGTTCTGGTATCTGCCACTAGGCACCATTAAATTAAAATAGGTTACCATATTTGCATTAGATATTTTTAAGAAATAAAATAATACATATTTATTTTCCTACATCCTTTGTCACTTTTCCTTCCTCAAAGGAACCACTATACAGAACTTGGCATGCTCTGTGGTTGTAATAATTGAGTGAGATTCTACCTGTAAAAAATGTTCTTGATTTGCATTTTAAAACTTTGCACACTGTACATGGCATTTTGGATTTGGTTTTTAACAATAATGCTTTCTGTGTCTTGGTACATTTTTCTCTAGTTCGTTACCTTTATTTTACCTTATTCCAATGTCTTATCATCTCACAATTTATTTGTTCATTCTCCAATTGAATGGTATATTCCTTATGGCCATTTCACACACACCACACATACACACACACATACACACATAAAATAATTTAAACAACATGTGAAAAACTGCCAAATTCAAGACTGTGGTTGCATCAGGGTTATGCTGTATTTATTCGTGTTATTTTATTACTTTAAGAAGAGAACTCTGATGGTAAAAATCGAGGTTTACTAATTTTGGAAGCATGGAGGGTTGCTTATTTGTTCTATTATTTTATACTGTCCTGCACTTAAAAACATTTCATAACTTATTGAAGAGAAATAGGTAGACTGGGCTGTACTTCGGGGATCTGCTTCATTCTCCACCTCCTATCTCTCAGAATACTCATCATCAGGAAACAGCATCAAAACCAAAGATCTCTTCTACAAGGAATAAGACAGAATAGATAGCAAAGAAGGTGCTATCGAAAATTTGAAGAAAATGTTAAAGAATTCTAGAACATTCTTCAAAACTGAGCAAGAGTAGATGACTGTAGAGAAAGGAAAAAGTCCCTGGACTTTAGGGTCAAAGGATGAAATGAGCAGAATCTGCTCTTCTTTTGTGTGGACTCACCTGATGGCTACTCCTAGATGGACTGGTAAACAAAGACCTGTCTTTATTTGCAAAATATAAAGTAAGGGATTTCAGATTACCTGGAAGCCAACACTAAGGAATGACATTCCCTCTTTCCCTACAGGTGAAGGAGAAAATTAGAAGCTCTGTCCTCAGGAAACACAGAAAGACAGTGAAGCACTGAACTCCTGTGCAGAAACAATTGTCTTTGGAACTAGGCTCAAGTGGACTGCATACTGACCTGGGCATGACTGTTGAGAGGGGTGGTCAAGAAAGACTATTTGCAGTCTCTGTGTCCCCGGGGATTTAATATCCAAAACTCTTCATTAGTCAAACTCTTTTACTCTCTTGTGATTACAGAGCAGCACAAATCCTTGAGGAACAAGGCTCAGAGATTAAGAAGTATGGTTTGGTTGATTCTCAAACCGTGAGAGGCCAAATGTATGCCATCTTCTTCCCTTCATCTTTCTTGACTCACATCCACCTAGTCTTCTGTATACATCAACACATTTTCTGTTATTGGATTCGAGTCTTTTTTTTTAAGAGTTATTTAAAGGAAGCCATGTCCTAACATTCATATCAGGAAGATTAATACTATGTTTAAGCTCATAAATTTAGGGTTTTTTTTTTACATGGGTAGATATATATTACCTGTATAAATACATGTAATATTACAGTGACTGTATACTAAAAATGCATACACTAAGGGCTAGTTCTGTGTATGACCCATTGAACATTGATTCTGTTTTATATATATTATGTTTAGCAGTTTCTAATATATCCTGTGTACTTAAATGTTTAAGGTATTTAATTCTCTTTTTAAAATTTTACTAGCACATTTTCTCAATTTAATATCATTAGCTTCAATATACTTTTTTAATATTATGGACCATGGGTTGAAACTATGCTTTTTGGTTATCAATAATATTGAAGTAAATTACAAGTTATCAGAGTAGCAGTCAACCTGTGATGCAATGTACCTTTGAGGATGTAACTGTAAGATTTGGTACTTGTTTGCTGTAACAACAAATTTTATTTTAGTTGACATTAAATAAATAAAATATTTTGATACTATTATTAATACATGGAGAGATATGATAGATTTATTAATCAGAAGTGAGAGTCCAGGACAAAAAAAAAGACATAAACTGGCAGCTTATTTAT
>BNJM01000635.1:200299-214548 GCA_015472975.1 Rousettus leschenaultii | reverse complement strand
GCCGGATGCGGGCTGTGCTTCGGGATGGGGTTGGAGTCTGGGCAAGTGCAGAGGGGTTGAAGCTGCAGGGAAAGGAGCAAGGGAGGCGACACGGTGCCAGATTCCCCGCCTGAGCCAGCGACTCACAGTCCACAAGTTCTGTGAACTACGTTACACGTCCTTCTGTGGCGCTCGCTGTGTGCTCCGCATTATGCTACTTGCTTCGTGAGCATTAACATAAGTATTTAAACCAGTGACCTAATCTACAGTGCAGTTACAACGGCCTCAATAAACTGCAGTCAACAGGAAACACGTCTATGTAGCCAAGTTCTTGCCTTTGAACTTCAGATTCCATTCCTGTTAGTACAACATGGTTTTGAAAGAATGGTTCCCGGAGAACGTCAGCTCGATCTTCCTAACCGTGAATCAGAACAAAACTCAAACGATGTCCATGGCCTTGAGTGTTGGTCACGCTGCGGCATTCAATTCCCGGAGATGCTGATATTTTGTACCTAGTAAAAAGGATTTTAGAAACAAAAGTGTCCTATAAAAAATAACCAACACACATAAACTATGTGTTTTATGTGAAATAACTGATTAACATGATGACTCAACATAAAAGAAAAAACCTTCCCACCCCCCACGACATCTGGGCGACGCGCATGAAGACGCTGTGACAGAGTTGCAGTGAACGCGCTGTGATCGCGCACCCTGACCCAGGCACACACGTGGAGGCCCCCGAGAGACACCCGCATGCCCGACCAAACATGCAGCAGACCTCATCCTACACATTCTAGAACAAAATCCTATCCGCCTCTGCTCTCTCCTCTCATTCCCTCTCTCTGTGGGGCCTGGGCCCCGCCTGCGTCATCCTGCCCTGGACTGTGACAGCGTCCTCCGCACGCCTCCCTGTCACAGTCTCCACTCCATCCACCATCACTGCACCTCCACGCACCGTCTGCAGGGCCACCGAGCAAACACCTGTGTCTTCATGGTGACCGGCCTCCGCCTGCCTCTCCAGCCATCCCAGCCCATCTCATGTCAGCGGCTCCTCCTGGGACTCGTTCCCACCCGACCACCCAATGCACAGGACAGTACCACATTTTCTGGTTTCTCTGAGACCTCCATTCCAATGTTAATATGTGCTCACAGTAAAACATTCAAATCTTCACTCTTCCTTCAGGGACCCTTCTAAGGTAACAAATGCCAAATGAGATGCCATTCCTATTGGTTAGGACTCAATGGCCCCATCCCCACCCACACTCAACCCTGCACCCACACAGGCACCTGTCCCCATGGGTGCTCCTGTTCTGCTCTTTAGCTCTCCTCTCATAGTAGAACTTTGGAGGCCAGTAACAACAAGCAGACACAGAGCTATGAGGAAAAAGTTTACAAATTTCTTTATATAAGGGATTTATAATTGTTGTCAGATGTAAGTAAACATGTTCAAAGTCAAGTCCTGAGAAATGTCCAGCTTTAGAGCGTCCAGAACCCTTGCTGTTCAGGACAACCCCACAGCGCCCCCTGCTGGATCCACGGCTCTGGGTACTGGAGCTGTGACCACACTGACCCCCAGGCACCACCCTGGTCAGGAGATCTGCTCAGAGGGGCATCTGGGCAGCCGCCCCGCGCAGAGGACCTGCCCCGTGTCCGTGGAGAGGGACGAGGGCAGAGCCGGCTCGACTGCAGCAGCATTATTTGGGAGCCACTGAAGCCTCGTTCGCTCCTATGTCCCCAAGTCTTCTGTGAATGAACGAGGGGCTCTGTCCAGGAACTTTCCTGTGGTCCCTCGTCACTCCTGGTGGGGGGAGGCCTTGTGTGACCATGTTATCAGTATGAGGTTCTTCAGGGAGAAGTGAACGTGTGACCCAGAGTGTCCAGCTTCTCTGGAGACGCCCCTCCTCAGGATTGTGAGGACACAGAGCCTCCCAGGATGGTGCTGGGAGACACAGCCTTGAGGTCAGACCCAAGGGGAACGTGTCCCAAACCAGAAGGAAATGGGAGCAAAGGACCACGCTGAGTCCCTGGTGGAGGAGGAAGTGTCCTTTGAGGACTGGTGGGACAGCGGGCACAGGGCGGCGTTTGACAGAGCTCTGCGCACAACACTCAAAGAACGTGACCTGCCAGCTGCTCTCGAGGCTCCTCGTGAGAGAGAGTGCAGGTGACCCGATCCTGGACGTGTGGCCCGGGGGCTCCGGCCCCGTGGAGGCCTAGAAGCACATCCCAGGTCCCTGTCCCACCCTGTCCCACCTCCTACAAGGGGGCCCTAGGCCTCCCTGCCTGAGTCACCTACCCCCGTGGCCCTGGTCTCTCCACTGACTGATGCAGTACCCGGGCCCAGGACTTTTCTGGACGGAGGAGAACTACTGTCGCCTTTCATACACCGCGGCACGTACTCCTGCTGAAGGTTACAGAGTTTGGCACCGTCATTTCTTTCTCTTGACAGGGTGTCTCATAAAAACAAAATTTTTAATATCGATAAGGCCTAAATAATGAAATTTTTCTCTTCCAAATTGTGCTTTCAATGTGATGGCTAAAAATTCACTACTGACTCTTCCTTCCGTCACATTTACCTACAGAAATGCACTGGTAAAAGTATTTTGCTTTTTTGTTGTGATTACTCAATGAGGAGCCAGCCTTTCAAGTACACGGTGAGATTCAGAGATACTGATCAGTAAATGAATAGATATAGATAATATAACAGCAGTTGGACCCCACGAGGTCATTCTGAAAATTCCATGATGGCCGGTGGCAGTGGTTACGCGGTGACGGACATCTGGCCTTCCGTTGTAACTGTCACCTGTGAGCCAGGAGGTTGAACTGTGGTAGAAGCTGAGAGCTCTCAGCTTCATAGCTGGGGTCCTGCAAGACGGGAATGTGAGCTGCTGCTCTAGACACAGATTCACATGAATCTTCTGAAGGTCGTCACGACGAATGGGTGATTATTGTTTTCTTAAAATCTCCGATTTTTTCTTTCATTTTCCACTCTCCATTTTGTCTTACAAAATTTCCCCCTTCCTTCCCTCTTTCTCGTTTGAGTGCAGTGCGCACCCGTGAGAGTGCGCGTTGTGGGCGTCCACGCCGTGTCCTGTGGGGGGCAGCAGAGCTGTGACACGTGACGTCTGACCCCAGGGGCGCACGGTGGCAGCAGCAGGCTGGCAGCTGCGTGGCGGGGGCTTCGCTCAGAAGCAGCGCTTCCTCCTGGGACCAAGAACGTCCTGGTCACCAACCTGAAGGGGCAGGGACGGCGTCCAGTACACGTTCGTGCGTCTGCACAGGTGCCCTCGGAGCCTGCTGTGGGGCCTTGACGGGTCCGTGACTTCCATCTGGTTTTCAGTGTTCACAGAGAAAAGCCGCAGGTGCGGCCTGATGCGCCCCTCACACTGTTCTCTTCTGTGATCGCAGGTGGCCTCAGAGCAAGAGGACACGGAGCACGTTCTGGACTTCCTCACCGGCCGAGGGAGACACGCAGGTGAGACAGGTGGGCATCCCTGCTGCTGTCAGTCTGAGCTCCCACAGGGCCAGGCTCCTGGAGGGAACGGGAACTGTGGCTTTGGTAGAAAAAAAAGAGCTGATGCTCCAGATTAGGAAAAATGTTTGTAGGGCGCCTGGAGGTGACTGAGCTCCCTCTGGGTGGCGTAGGGCTGTGTGCTTGGGGTGGGGGTGTCTTGCATAATTCTGTGTGATGTGATTGTGAGTGTGCGCTTATGAGATGCATATGTGAGACTGTGTGTCCCCTAGAAGTTATTTTTCACTTACACGACACAGATGTCAGTATGAACCCGCTGAAGTCACTTCCATCGCAACTGCACACTTTCTACCCATCAACTCAGAGAACCTGCAGCCCAGCTCACCTGCAGGTTTGTTTATTATTCCAGTTTATCAGATGGAAACGCCGAGGCGCGCAGATTCAGGGCTCATGTCTCAGGTTCCCAGGTAGAAGGGCCAATTTTGATGCTCTGAGCTACTGACCTGCATGTGTCACTCATCCACGGGTTCACTATTCACCGTGCAAGGGTCAAGCACGTGGGGAGCCACGACGTCGTCCCTGTGCTTTACGTGGAGCAGGAATTCCCGGACCTCCAGGGAGCCCAGGGCGATGGCGCAGGAGAGCGGCCAGGGCCGAGGCCCGGCCAGCTGTGGCGGGAGCTCTGCCAGACGTCCGCGCGGCCCTGTGTGCGCAGCACGTGCGGGCGAGAGGACTCGTGCCGTGGAGGAGGGAGGTGCATGACGTGCTGGGTGTCCCCTCCACAGCGCACAGATGAGGAGGCCGGCTGGCCCCTCCATGGCCTTCAAAAGCATCGTGTCCAAAACATCCATGGAGTTTAAGACCTGTCAGGAATTACCTGAGAGACAAGAGGAGAGAGAGGCTTCCAGCCTTGATGCAACTGGCCCGTCCACCCCACCCGGTGACACTTCAGAGACTGGACTGTTTCTTCGGGGTGTCTCCCCTTCCCCAGTCTTCTCCATCTCTTCTCCTGTGTTTGCGGGGGGAGGGGAGGGGATTGTTGTGAATTACCTTGTGTCTTCCCAGTCTGATGGCAAAATCGATGCTGCAGGAGGCCGTAGCGCAGGTGTTTTGTTGTTTCACATCCTCCTGGCTCAGGCCTGGGCCGCGCGTCTCCAGCCCGACAAGCGTGTCGAGATGTAGTACTTGGAGTTCACCAGAACCCAAAATAAAAAAATGACCCCCAAAACTGCCCACGCTTAAAAGTGGTTTCAAATAGTTGAAGCTCTGAGCTCGACTTCGGGTCAGATGGGCAGAACTGTGTGTGACCTCCCTACGCAGACCTGTGCCACCTGGCATTTCTGTAGCACCAACAGGAACTTTTCTGTCCCTTTTTCTTTGGTTTAAGGCCGTGTTAATGAAGGCCGATAGGTTCGTGACAGGAGGAGGAAGTTCTGTGAACAGGCAGCCTGGGGTGTCAGAGAGGAGAGGGCATGGCCACCAAGGACTTTAGGGGCTCTCTTCGCTGTGCAGCTGAATGTCCTGAGTGTAAATGTGGGCGCCGGGCCTCTCACAGTGATGATCGCTCCTTCTACGACAAAGGACAGAGCAGTCACTCTGAGAGGACTGACCTCGGCCTGGCTTGTCACCTGCCTAGGTTCCAGGGATGCCCCATGGTGAGCCTGATGTCCCTGGGGCTCCAGAGAGAGGACCCACGGCAGAGACAGCAGCCCGAGGGATGGTGGGGGAGGGACAGCGGGAAATGTGGCTTATAGAAGATAAGCTCAGGGTTCCCGGGGCTGCCATTGATGTTTTAGATGTGAAATGATGGATTCTGAAGTCATCAGGGAGCTTCTTCAGGTGCCTAAGAAGCCTGAGGACTGCCCAGGGGTCCCTGCCTCCATATGTGGGTTCTGGCCACACCATGTACACGGTCTCCTTACCTGCAGTTACCTGCCCACTGGTGCTCATGGTCAGGGACGGTCCTGGAGTCTGAGCAGTCACAGAGGGATCTCCTTCACGTAGGAACAGGGCTAGGGGGTACCAGTGAGGTTGGCACAGGGCTGGAAGTGACGGAGGTGCCAGTTTCGTCTCATAGACTGGTTCACCTTTCACCCCGGTGAGATCCAGAATGAGGTTAACCTATAGTAAACCTGGCATCTGTGGGATTCTGGGATCAATGGATGGCAAAGCTTCGTATTCCCAGCCCACGGACGCAGTTTCTTCACAGTTTCGCCCCCCACCCTCGTCCTTGAGGCTGAGTTTTCCTCCTGGATGGACATTTCCCAGAATGGCATCGGCCAGGCCTGCCCTGGTGCTCACTGCTGTGGCCCTGGAGGGAGGACAGGGTCTTCCTTGGGCCGTGTGGAGTCTCTGGGCCAGGAGACTTCATCAGAGGGGCATCAGGGTGTCGTCGACTTTGAGGTTCACATGTGGGCGAGTAGAGGAAAGGCTGTCACATCCGGGCTCAGCGAGACCGTGTTGGTTCGTGGATTTTTTAATCTCTTTATACTTATTTGATGAAATATCGGTAGAGCAGCTACCATAGGATAAAGACAACGATAAGCAAGAGGGGGAATTTGAGAATTCTGTCAGGGACAGGAAAAGAAAAAGGCAAGTAAGAATCATCTTTCCATCGTAGTAAATGCAACACAAATGAGGAAGATATTACCAAAAAAGTCAGCCTAATTGGCGCGTCTATATACCATTTTAAAAGGACAGAATAGGACAAACACTTATTAAAATTTGCTTAAAAATGGATAATAAAAAATTATACCATATAAAAATGGTACATGGATAAAAAGAAAGATGAAAAATTTTATTAATGTATGTTAAAAATAGATAAAATTTGCATTTCCAAGGAAGATTAAAAATTGGTTTAATTAGAAAAAATAATGAGGAGACCGTTTTCTTTAGAAGAAAACAGAAAACAGTATAATATAAATATACCACATGCCGTAAGACAAAAAAAAAAAAGATAGTTTCGCAGGGACATGACAGATTTCTTAATTATAGTAGAAGGTAGGTATAACAATGACACCTATACCTGAGAAATAAAATATATTAAAAGGAGATCACAGGCCAGTGCTGTAAAATACTGATGGAGATGCTCTTACTACAGTGCTAACGGAGATGTGCCCATGTCAGATTGCTGGTGGGCGCGGCATCACCACATGTGATTTATGCCAGGCCTACAAGATCGGCTCCATATTGATCAACCTTTAATGTAACACATCATATCGATATTCATAGATTATATTATATGATCTCAATAGATCCTTAAAGAGTAATTCGCTAAATTTAAAACAACTTCCTAATAGAAACACACCCAGATAGAAACAGACAGGCACATTTATGATACGGTAATTCGCACCGTCTCCCACGCACACATGACTCAGTCCTACAGCCAGCACCTGAGCTAATGGGCTGGGGAGGAGGACAAGTCCACAGAGATCTGGAGCAGGTTGGTATGACTTTACCTCATTATTATGCACCATCTGTCTGCAAGTAACAAACTGTGCAATTGCACAAGTAGAGATGATGGTTAGATCTTCGCATCGATGGGCATGGACATGTGCTCATTCCCAAAGCCCCGAATAGGTGCTACAGCCTGAGACACTCTGGGGCCAGTGCAGCACGGACAGAAGACACCTCCCCGTGACACAAGAACAGGCATCCCCACTGAGGAATCACGAGGACGACTTAGCTCCGGAAAGTTCTAAAAATAGGTAAGTGATCAATGATGAAGATGCAGGATTCCACAGTCACAGTTCAGGTCTGAGATGATCAACTAGACCTCCCGCCTCAGGCCCTGAGGGTCGGTGTAGGGTCTCGGTGTCCTCAGCTGATGGGGAGCTGGCCTTTGTCTCCTTGAGACCCTTTGCTGCTGTGATGACTCTGAGGATACAAGGGAGATGAGGAGCCTTCACTCCTAGGCACTGACCTGGATGAGCTGGGCCCATGGAGGCAGCAGCAGAAGCAGAAGGAGCAGAAGCCACAGATGCAGCCTGAGCAGGCGCTGCTGGGCGTTCCCACTCCTGGCAGATGAAAAAGGGGCTCTGGTCTCAGTTCCCCACGGGCCTGGAGCTCTGTGTGAACACCGAGGCTGCTGCCGCAGAGGTGCACTGAGTATCAGCCTCGACCTAAGGCCTCAGCCCAGTGATGGTCAAAGAGCTCGGGGTGCCAGGTCCGAGCCAGGTAATCAGACAGGACCCTGAAGGTCGACTCCTATAATGATAAATGCGGGATGAGGGGCCCGTTCCTGGCAGCACTTGCTACCGGGTCCTTTACTTGACATGACTGATATTTCCTGATTCAGAAGGGGCTGGATTCTGTGTACCTATTTGTACCCTAACCTGTCATAGAAACTGTCCCTAGGACAGTGGACACTTGGTATCCAGAAATAGCTCAACTTGAAAAAATTACTCAATCTTTTGCCAACAAAGAGAGACTTGGGGCAGAATTCAAAAGATGTGGATACATTTCCTAGACAACATTTCCCTGGGGCGGGTCACAGACCTCACGTTTACAAACACACAAGAAGGCAGCTGTCTGGTCAGAGCAGTGGGGGCTGCTCAGGGAAGCCTCACCGCACAGGAAACAGCAGGTTCTTGTCTCACTTCCCCACGGGCCTGGAGCACTGTGCAAGCACTGAGAGGATTGTCCCATGCTGAGCAGTAATAATCAGCCTCATCCTCAGCCTGGAGCCCACTGATGGTCAGGGAGGCCGAGTTGCCAGATTTGGAGCCAGAGAATCGGTCAGGGATCCCCGAGGGTCGACGACTAGTATAATAGATGAGGGTTTTGGGGGCCGATCCCGGGAACTGCTGGAACCATTGCACATGGTAACCCTGGGTACTATACCCGATGTTGGAGCTGCTTCCAGTGCAGGAGATGGTGACACTCTGTCCCGGGGCCCCAGACACTGAGGACGGCTGGGTCAGCACAGACTGGGCCCAGGAGCCTGGAGGAGGAAGAGACACAGAGATGGTGATGCTGGGGCTGGAGACAAGAGGAGGGAGCAGGGCCCCGTGTGGTTTCCCAGGGTCTCCTCTCCTGTCCCCTTATCCAGTCACCTGTGCAGTGAGCGAGGAGGGTGAGGAGGAGAGGGGACCAGGCCATGGTGGAGATGATCACCGAGTCTTGTCCTCTGTGTCCCCACAGCTGAGGCAGAGCTTCCCCCAAGTCTCTCCCTCCCCTCTTCAAGCTCTGACAGAGGGAGGGGCCACTCATACAAATGAGACCACGGCTTTCTGATCCCTCCCTGGGCTCTGGGTAAGATCCCTCTGCCTGAGGGTGTCAAGGGGTGAACGGGGGTTGGGCTGTGTGGGACCTGGGCGTTCTCGCGGTCACAGCTGTGATGCCGGGCAGCGCCAGGTGGCTGGTCTCAGCTCTGATCACCCCCAGGCCTACAGAAGTAGGACCAAGCGCCCCCTGGTGTCCAGGCGCAGACACTTCATTGTGTGACATCATGGCTAGAGCCCTTCTGAGAAAGCTGCTACTTCCCACCTGCTCTGTCCTTAGGGCCAGGATATGAATTTTCTCTGTGCTCCACTCAGACTCCTCAGGGTCACTCAGTCCACGGCTCCCTTGGCTGTTCAGTGGTCAGGACCGAGGTGGTGGCTGCTGTACAAATTCCTCTTGTCCCAGGACGAAGTTCAGAACGGCGTCCATCCTGGGGAGGCGTGTCCCGGGCTGTGCAGGGCTCTTGGTTCTTTCATATTATGTGATTCCTTGCTCATCAGGATGCATGTGTCCTGGCATCTGGCCACTGTCTGCATGCCGTTCTCTCATCCTGATGATCATTCAGTAGCACAGTGACTCTGGATTTATTGGGATGTGACAGTGTCTGTGGTGTAAGTGTTTCCTATCTAGGCATCGTGACATCTAAACCTGCAAGACCAAGACTAGGGGGGAGTGGAGTCATCAACCCCCCAAACAGTTCGCTGTGTGCGATGGAGATTCCTCCACTCGCCCCTGTAACGCCAGTGCCCGTGCAGCTGTGCAGTTCAGGACGGATCGTACGTCCTAGTTGTGACTCAGGGCACATGCCGCAGGCTCAGGGGTGGCTCTCCCTTCCTACCAGGTGTCACCTTGTGTCGGTATCTCCCAGGCCCTTTCCACCAACCTGATTTTATACCC
This sequence comes from Rousettus leschenaultii, assembly GCA_015472975.1. Lineage (NCBI taxonomy): Eukaryota > Metazoa > Chordata > Mammalia > Chiroptera > Pteropodidae > Rousettus > Rousettus leschenaultii. Next base: position 204,980 of record BNJM01000635.1, on the reverse strand, counting down.
TCCTGTCTCTCAGTGGATACGGGCTCGTCTGGGACACATGTATCTGATTAAGGCCGATCTCTGCGGCTGAGGGTCACCCTTTAGATGCTGACAGTTTGAGACTGTCCAGTGAGACTTCCTCTCAGCAGGGCCGATACTCTTTTTTACGTGTGGGAGGCATGATCACTAGAATTTTTCACCCGGGTATGGAATACGAAGGTCGATCGCTGTATATAATCTGCTCATCAGGGACCCTATGGACTTATGAACTTCACATGCTCACTGGTCCCTGCTCTCCTCTGAGACGTTGCGGGGGACACTGGGTCTCAGCTCACGGACACCCCCATGGACACATATGGAGATTTCAAAATTTCTTCTTGGCTTAGTTATGAAGAAATGAAGGTATATTTCTCTGTCTCTAACATTTAATATATGCTGCAATCTTGATTCTGCAATTTTTCTCACAACAATACACATACATGTTTCCTTTTTCAATTTTTATATTGTTGTTGTTGTTGTTCTTTTGAGGAACAAACACAGACACGAGCTGCGTGAAATAGGCTGGATTAGAGAGCTCTGCCTCTCCCTGCAGACTCGTGTCCTCTGTCGAGCCTCCTCCCAGCACCCTGCCTGCCCGTCACCCTGCAGGGAACACTGGGGAGTCACGAGGAGTCTCCGTAGGGAACACGCTCTGAGGACAGAGGGAACAGTGCTGTTCTGCTTCTGTGACTCTGAGCTTTCCCTCAGGGACACACACAGGGAGGCTCCCTCTGGTCCATGGGGTTGAGACGCGGGAAGAGAACGCCCTCTTCTGCAGGGCGGATGGTCTGACAGGCACACGAGTGTTCCCTGGACTGTGAGGTGTGGTGAACGATCCTGGTCCTTTCGGATTATTTTTTCCCATTTTACTTTCTTTTCGGTTTCCACTAAAGCCATTTAAAGAGAGAGGTAATTTTTTTTTATATATATTTCTACTATGTTTCTGTAAGTTTCCCACTTAAAGTTAATTTGCTTCTATATTTACCTTTACATATAAAATTCAGTTTATCATATCAATATATTACTAAACTTCGTCTTGGTTACTAAACGCTGGCCAGGCTGAATTTAGGCTTGAATATGTGTTGGTGCGAGTGTAATTTTTCCTTTGCCAATCTTGTCCATCTTCTGCGTGGTTACTGATTATATTAGCTCTAGTTTTTGAGATCATGTTGTTTTCATAAAGTGGTGTGTAAAAAATAAATCTTTTTGTGTCTGACAACAATGCACTTGACCACCTTCTCTGGGGCCACGGACATCAAGTCCCCTGATGCCACCTGATCCTCTGGGAACACAAGACGGGGATGTTAGGGGTCGACGGTGCTCAGAGCCCGGGGGCTTGTGTATCTCAACCCACCTGAACCTGTCACTGTGGACATGGTCGCTGTACCACAGAACACAGTCATCCTCAGCCTCTTCCTCCAAACGGGCTAAACAGAATTCAACTTCAATGCTCAAGAATAATTCACTTTGGCTGGACACTCTGCCTTCCAGGCCCTCTGGGGAGCCAGGGGAAACCGGACCGCAGAGCCCCACGGGATGATGCCACAGCCAGGAGGGTTCCTGCTCTGATCTACGTGGAGGCGGCCACGCCCCAGGACTGCCAATTTGGTTATGTGGTAACAATGGAGCAAACAGACACTTCCAACAAAGCTGTGTCCTTGGGAGGGGTGGCCACGGCCCTGCCCACATTGGGCCTGCCTGAGCCACACCTGTGGAAGCCAGGTGCACAGAGCAGCTGGGAGAGGCGCAGAGAATGTGGTGTGAGGTGGCCCTCGGCGGGAAGCACCAAGGTCCCCTGTGTGCTGCAAGCGCCCCTTTGAAACCTCTCTGCCTCCTCCCAGCCCTCGCCTCTGGACCTTGATGCCAGTGGCAGCTCTGATGACCTCTGAATCTCCTCCCAGGGAATTCTTCCATTGGCTTGGAGGCTGCTCCTGGCTACGGGACAGAGGGCCACCGGGCACTCAGCTCCTGGTCAGGTGGTCACTTGGTCACACTCTTCGTGTCCTAAGGGCACATAATTGGGTCAGGCCTAGAATGTTAAGTGTCTTTAAGTGCTTTTTCTTTTTTCTTTAGGATTCTGGTTTTCAGACTTTCTCCACTCCCACTTTACTATCAGCAGTCAGGAGGACCTGAGCCCCTTCCACTCTTGCCTTAGAAATCACCTCAGCCGAATACCCAAGTCCATTGCTCCCAAGGTCGTCCTTCCACAAAACCCTGGAACAGGGGCAGCGTCAGCCATGGTCTTGCAGCTTTACAACAAGGACGCCCCATAGGTGATTCTGACAGCGTCGCCCCTACTTCTCAGGACCCATTTCTGTCCTGCTCTGTGCCCACTGCTATAACGAACGACCTTACCCTGGGTGTCTGATAAACAACAGAAATGTATTTCTCACTGTTCTGGAGGCCAGAAGTCCAAACTATGGAGCACAGGGCCCAGCTCACTCCGAAACCTGCAGGAAGCCCCCCTCGCCTCTTCATATTGAGAGAAAAATGAACAATCCAGAATTCCACACTCTGCTTCTCCCCGTCACGGCCTGTGCTGGACGCCGTCGGGGGAGCTCACGGAGCGACACGACCTGCAGCCCTCACCTCCTGTCCTGGCGCCAGGGGGGTCGGCTCGGGTATGAGGTTCCAGAAGCCACTTCCACATCAGATGTCTTCTCACAGCACACGTGTTCCCATGACCACAAAACGCATCCCAAGAGAACACATGCTTACGGAAATTCCTCCTATTTTCTGGATGTAATTTGAAATCAAATCATAGTTTTTAGCAATGTCCTGAGGTTTTAAATCTGTTTCTGAGTGTTTTTGATTTTGAATGGGAGAGTTTCATCCTAGATTGTTAACAAGATTGAATTTTAAACATAAATTTTCAGGAATAAGTTCAGAACAATAGAAGTAGAGGTACTTCTCAAAGTTTAATGTTCATAAAGACCTCCTGGAGAGATCGTTAAAACAGATTCCTGCAAAAGGACACACGTTTCTGACACAGCTGGCCTCATTTGAGGAACTGCATTCCAAGCAACTCCCGGGAAGACTCCCATTTTACTGCTAAGTGAACTATCCACGTGGTCTGCAGGGACAAACAATGAATGAGAGTGTATCCGTTCATGCTCTTTGTATCAGAAAAGTCCCAGGGGGAGCAGTGGGGTCTCTAGTCTCCCTGTGATTGGCATATTTTGATGCTGAGCCCCCTCCCCATTATCGTAGGCAGACAGGGGAAGAGGAAGCTTTTTGTTGCAGAGTCATATTGGAGAGCCTGGAGGAGACACATGGCCCTGAGGCACTGGGCAGGAGAGCTGGGCCGTGCAGCCCCCTCCGCACGGCGTGCTGGCCATGTCCACCCTCTCTCTTCCCTTCTGCCTCTGAGACTGAGCCATTGAGAGCATGTGAGAAGGTTTTGGTTGCACTTCCCCGTGGGTTCGCATCATTGTGTGAATATTACTACCCACATACAGAAAACAGTAATAGTCGGCCTCGTCCTCAGGCTGGGCCCCCGTGATGGTGAGGGCGGCTTTGTTCCCAGAGATGGATCCAGAGAAGCGACCAGGGATCCCAGAGGGGCGGCTGTTTGTGTTGTAGATAAGCGTGCGGGGAGCGCGGCCTGGGGTCTGCTGGTGCCAGCCAGGGTAGTTACTGGTAGAGACTGACCCAGAGCTAAGGCCACAGGTGAGTGTGACCGTCCCTCCTGGAGACACTGACAGTGATGGCTCCTGGGTCACCACAGTCTGAGAATTTGCCCCTAAATAAAAAGAAAACAACAGGAGAGACACAGGCGTTATGAGAAATGCGATCGGCCTCTGATTCTCCTTTTATGTGCCCCCCGAGGATGCAGAGTCCCTTCCCCTGACCTGAGCCGTAAGCGAGGAGCCCCAGCAGCAGCACCGTCCAGGCCATGGTGGGGACACTCACAGGACGCGGCCTCCTCAGGCTCCTGGGCTGGAGTGTGGTGTCCTCGGGCCTTTTTATGCCCCCCAGGCCCATTAGGAGGAGAAGGTGCTTCATGCAAATCAACTTCCTCTGTCATTTAGTCCCAGTGTCACCCTGATGTCCCCTGGGGAGGATCTTGAATGAGTCGTGTGCTGGAACTTCACAATGACCCTTGACTGAATGGTGACTGAGACACTGAGAAAGAATAGCAGAGGTTTTCAACCAAATCTGCTTCCTCATGTCCCTGGTGACGTCAGCCCTAATTTCTGTCTCTGGAAACGAAGGGCTCAACGATGAGATGGATGTGCTCACCTCCCAGCCCCATCGATCTAGCTCATGCCAAATCGAACCCCATTCCTGGGAACATTTCTTCCTCCTCAGTGCCATTCCTTCTCATCTTCTTTGACAGAGATTAGCAGTCACTCCTCCCTCCAGCAGTGAGTCCACTGGGAAATCACAGATATTATGTCCTGAGTGACACTGTCAGACTCAGGGAGCAGCTTCCTCTGGGAGGTGCTTTTCTCTCTGAGGGGACCTGCTGATGCAGGCTGACCTCCACTTCCTCACATCTGCTGGCCACAGATTCCAGGTGCATCGTCACCCAGAGACGGTGTACATACCCTAGCCTCAGCCCAAATCCTCCCTGGGGGCCAAGGTGAATTCTTCTTCTGATACAATGGATTCTTTTTGTTCTTATGTTAAGTCATTTGTGCAATGATCAGCTATGATCATA
>BNJM01000635.1:147862-166115 GCA_015472975.1 Rousettus leschenaultii | reverse complement strand
TTTTACTCTTGGTTGTAATTTTTCTCACCTGCAGTTTGATATGAAAAGAATATTACTATAAATAGAACTCTCATCCTTTATAGAGCTTCTTCCTCCATTTCTGGTGAAAGAAACACTCAGGAAGTGTTTCCAGTTTGCCTTGGGCCTGATCGAGTTTATTTGTTAAGGAATCTACAAATGTAACGGAGGGTGGATTTATCAGGATTAGGTCTAAAATACTGACAGCTACTACATATCATCTCAGACGAAGACCCAGAGAGGTTGGAAAAATACAGGAAGTCCCAGGGTTAAAGTGGGGAGAGTGAGCTGGTGAGGGCCTGAGAGACATGCTCTTAACAGGAGTGGGGCATCTCCTGGTGCCTGGAGGTCAGGAGCCCCTCAGAGGGTGATATCCGGATAGAGAGAGAGACTCTTCTTTTCTTGACATGTTAAAGCTCAAGGAATGAGCAGCAAAGCCTGGCCAGGAGCAGGGAGGGACATTGACAGACTTAGTAGAGAGCCATTGGGAACTCCTAAGTTACCGATGCTCAAATTCTGCTTTCCTTGTCACCCTATCCAACCATTCTAAGGGAAACTTTCGACTCAGGGGGACAGGAAGAGGGCCCCCGGGCACTGGTGTGGTGCAGACATAGAAACGTAGTCAAGGCTTTGAGTTCTTGACAAAGACATGAGGTTGAATCACATGGGTTCCCTGTGGTCAGATCCTGAGCTGGGTCCTTTGGCTGGCGTCAGGCTCCTGTTGACCCTTCCATTGATTATCGAAAAGAAATCTGTGCCGTCAAGGGAAAGTTTCTGCCTGTGGGGAGGTGACCAGGCGGAGAACATACACTGAGAAATATTTCAGCCATCCTCAAAGCCTCAGACGTTGGAAAGTCTTTAGATTCTTAGGGGTCGGTGACAATTTTAGCAGGAGACTCAGCCCTGACATGAAGTTAGATGCAGGAAGGGACCAGAGTGTGATGGTCCCACAGGAGGAGAGGGAGGACGGAGTCTCCAGTCCTCTGGGGTCTGGAGCACTGTGCCAGGATCACCTACATCCGATCCTTTTTTTGGGACAGGAACTAAGAGCCCCTCAGGATAAATTTCTTGTCAGAGGTTTCATTTTGTGTGGCTCCGAGACAGAACGCCAGATACGATATCTCTGGGCCCCTGCCTAGATGCTTTGTTGCTGGGCCGTATTGTGTCTTCATGTCACTGCTTTTTTTGTGCTATAGATGATGTTTTTCCTGAGACTTGGCCCCAACACCATAGATGGATGTATCAGCACAGCCTGAGTGCAGGAGTCTAGATAATCTAAAAGGTATTGGGAGGTGACATTTGGGGTCCTGCTCACTTTGTCCTCATTCTAACCGACCTGAGGATCCAGAGGACAGAGTTTGGGATTGCCAGAGAGGTTGCTAAGTGAGGGGAGCTTGCAAAAGGAGAAAGCCACCAGGTGTGGGATCCCCGGCATCTGAAGACTACATGAGAAGGAAGCCCCTCTATCCCTGAGTGAGGCGTGGCGGGAAGACTGTTAAGAAACGAGCTACACACCCATTTCTCACGTCCGCACTCAAACACGTGAGCAAACACTCGGTGCTCCCACTGGACCTGCTGCAGGGGAGACCGACTGTGGGGCCCGGGGTGCTGACCCTCATCTCCCGGGCCTGGTGCAGTCGAGGAGCACGGGGACCTGCCATGGTGCTACTCTTTGGTGTTTGGCTTCATCCTCGAGTTATAACTGGGAGCTTCTGCTGTAGGTGACATGGCGACAACAAAGAGAACCAAAGTTCTCAGAAGACGTGGCAGTTTCAACACCTGCAGATCTTTGATGATGTGAACAGCCCCTGAGGCTGATGTGTCCAAATCACATGGTTATAGCCACCAGAGCAGTAGGTGTTCTCTTTCTATCCTGAGTCCCAGCCCTGGAAGGTGGATCAGCAGGGAGAGGGGCAGGGACCTGTGAGCACAGGGCAGGGTTCCCACAGCAGGGAGGGGCAGAGCTGGGGAAGGATGCTGCCTGAGCTTGAGTGTCAGGAGCCTTCACCTGTGCGGCTAAGATCACAGAAGAAAAGGGTGTCCAGCACGTGGTGTGGACAACCCACAACCCTGTTTCTTGGGCCCCAGAGCTGAGGGCCAGCCGCCTCACATCTCTTTCTCTGCTCCAACCCACATTGGCCTTTGAATTTCTGGCCCCTTCCTGAGTCCCGTCCTGCGGAATCATCATGATATGTATTGGAGGAGGGAAAGTCTGTGTCCTGGATCCACAGAGGCCCTGAGAGGGCCGAGCCTCAGGAAGCACAGGTCAGGGAATCCGAGGTTCCCCAGCAGGCCTGGCTTCCCACGATATCCGCGCCCACAGGATCAGGCATGCGACACCTTGTGTGTGGCAGGGACATCTCCACAGGCTTCCTGAGATGAAGCAAGGCAGCTATTGGAGGACGCTCATTATCTTAAAGGGATTTTCACATTGTCTTCCCAGGAATTATGGACACAGGTTCCATTTCTAACCCCTGGAAATGCAATTGGAGACAGAGCCCCTGAAATCACATGGTGCCCTCTTCCATGCAGAGCCTTTGTGGTCCTGATTCTCAGGAAACAAGGTACAGGTCACAGGGTCATTCATTGGATTGAGGTGATAAATCACAACCATGTCCCCCCAGGCGCACATTACAGGTGACAGCACAGCTTCAGTGCCTAGTGACACCCAGCCCAGGCTGGCTGCACCCACACTGCCCGTCGCCCCTCAGGGCAGCCTCCCGTCACCTGGCCTGTGCCTCCTCCGGGACGGGTCTCATGGAACCAGTGAAGGATTTTTTCATTTATGTTTTTTTGTACTATTTCCTTTTCATCCTGAACTTTCCTACTTCATCATTCATTGAGAGGACATTTTACCTGATGACCTTGCAGGCAGTTTTTCATTCGGTTTGGGAAAAATGGTTACCTTAACAATATTGTGTATTTTAAGGTACAAACTAGTAAGATCTATTTCAGTTTTATTTAATTGCTTCACAATAGTTTGTAATTCTGAGTGTTCAAGATTTTCATATTTTCTCAGATTTATTCTTAAATAATTCATGTGAGATTGTTTTACATGGTATTGTTTTATTCATTTAGTTTTTATAATTTGCTCATAGTATATAAAATACACTTAATTTCTGCTCAATGGTTATATCACGGAATTTTGTTCGAAAGTCTCACAGCAAAGGCAAATTTTAGTCACTCCTGTACCCTGAGCTGGGCATGGCCAGACTGAAACTGATTTGATGTCCTCCGCTCTGACCACTGGGAGATACTTATCTCTGAGAAAGGAATTTTTGCCTGTGAAAACATGAACACTGTGAGAATAGATGGACAACAAGTCAATCAAAAGTTGAAGAGAAGGACGTGACATTGTCAGGACCGCTGGTCCAAGGACAGCAGGTGCTGCATGAGACCTGACAACACAAGTCACCACGGAGCTGGACTTGGTCCCAGCACCAGCAGGGGCGACTGCATCAGGCCTGGAGAGCACAGAGGTTCTTGTCTCACTTCCCTCTGGGACTGTAACACTGTGTCAGTCTTAGCATTGTTGTCCCATGTGTTACAGTAATAGTCGGCCTCGTCCTCAGGCTGGAGCCCGGAGATGAGCAGAAGCCCTGCATTGGCCGAGGCGTCTTTGGATCCAGAGAAGCGGCTGGGGACCCCAGAGCCCTGGTGTTTACTGGAGTCTGAGTAGTAGTACAGGAGATACCGGGGAGGGCTCCCTGGCTTCTGCTGGTACCAGAATATGTAATAGTTGCCAACACTGAAGCCACTGCTCAGGGTGCAGGTGAGTCTGGCTGATGCTCCCGGAGATGCAGAGAGGGAGGGCGGCTGAGTCAGCACAGGCTGGGAGAGGGAACCTGCAAACACAGACAACTTATGAGATGAGGGAAGGACCAAAATGAAGCTCAGGGGTATAGTAGGAAGTGGACTGACATAGGGTGGGAAATGAGACCTGATCCTGAGGACTGTCCCTACCTGTGAACTGAGAGAGGAGCACGAGGAGCACGGGGGTCCAGGCCATGGTGCTCGCAGCCCCTGAGCCCACAGTGGGGCTGGGCTGCCCCAGGCCTCCTTTTCTTCTCCCCCCTCCGCCAGAGGAGGGGCTGTGCATGCAAATGTGTGTCCATCCAGTGACCGCCCAGCCCCTCCCTGAGCCCTGGTGCTGGAGCTCAGCTCACACCCAGACCGAGGAGGATGGAGGTTGTCTGTGTCCCTTGGGAGAGCCCTGGGAGGAAGCACCTGCTGAGACCACACAAAGGTCCTTGCTCAGGGGACTCTGCCAGGCCATAGAGGACAAGGTACTGAATCCCATCAGGGAGCACAGAGAACAGGTCCCAGGCCCAGGTTCTTCTCTGTGAATGATTCTCACTGAGCAGCTGTGTAGGGACCACAGGGCAGTCCCACAGCGCCGCCTGCTGGTGTCAGGACACACATCTCCCCGTGGCCCAAGATGTGCAGTTCACAAGGTCCCTGTCTCTAGAACACACACATGATCTGCTTTATAGTTCCAGTGATCGCATAGTTCCGTGCATGGACACTGTAGCTTCTTTCAGTCTCAGAAGGGGTCCTTGTGTGTTGGTGGTAGACCATGTACATACATGTCAAGGTCAGGCTTCTCTCCCCAGAGACGATACTGAAAACAAAGGGTTTCCTCACTGGCACGTGATTTAGTGTATGCATGCTTGATCAGTGTTCCTAAACTCATGTGTTAAAGCAAGGGATTTCACCTACTCTCATGTCAAGTCATCTGTGTTTTAATTTCTTATGTTTAGCTAATTTCCTTATTTCACTCGTTGTCAGTGAAGGAAGCACAAGTAAGCTAAGGGGAGCAGTGCCGGCCCGGCCGCCACCCGCAGGAGGAGGAGGTCCGAGGGCGACATGTCCTCACTCAGTCGTGCGCTGCTTCGTTCTCCGGGTGCAGAGCCGTCTCCTCTGTGGACACAGAGCCCACACGCCCGTCGCTCTTTCTACGGGGGTTTTGCTGTGATGCTCTTTCCAGGCGTTTCTCAAGAGCCGACGGCTGGAATTGCACAGCCACGGGGCATGTGCTGCTCTCTGTGTTCGCCCTTCTTATTTCTTCACGACAAATGACAACCGTAGCGGGACTCACAAAGTGACATGTCAGCTGACCTTTCCGTACCTAACTTGTACTCTGCAGCGCATGTACTCGTGGGGATCGTCTCTCTCCTCTGAATGTTCTCTGGACCCACCCGCTTCCTGCGGTTTGTTTACTCGGCACCTGCAGGTCCATCACCGCCTCTGCTCGGTCTCCGCATGAACCCGTGGAACCCCGCGCATCATGAGGTCACCGTCCCCAAGGCCGAAGCTCATGTTTCCCTCCCATTCTCAGTCCTAAGTTTCAGCTTTTGTTTAACATCTCCTGTCGCATCAACTCAGAATCCAAGCGACGTTGTCCGCACAAAGTCATGCTCTTGGCCTTAGACCTGCTCCCTTTCCTGGTTTCCTATTGAGGTGAATTCACCACGTTCACATGCATTCAGCATACATGTGTCCAGTTTGTCCTCTGTGTCAGGCTGTGTTCTGGGGCCAGCAGATACAGTGATGACAAAAAAGGATGCTTTGTGGAAAAGCCGCACTGAACAGAGTCACAGAGAGAAGATCTCACACGGCTGACACCCCCGGGACCGGTTTCGTCCCGGGGACCTGGAGCCGCCCCTGACGGCTGAGAGCCCCTCGCCTCCTGCAGGACGCGGACATCGGACGTTCCCCCGGCTCTGCCCACAGCCTCCCCTCAGGCTGCTCACCCCCTGCGTCGTTCCCGTACCTGAGTGCAGGTGCTCCTTCTCGCTCACCTGGCCATGCAGAGTCTGTCAGTTTCTCTTCACTAATGGATCGCACTCAGTTTATTTAATGCTTTACACCACAGTGACAGTTCAGATACAGCGACCTCATAAAACAATCAGTCTGCTTTAAAATCCCCCATAGATTCTCTCTGTCAATGATAAGTCCTAGAGGGTTCCCATAGAGAATGGCTGGGTTCTGCCCTGACCTCAAAAGACCCACAGAAATGTCCAGAGTGTGCCTAAACAAGACGAATGGCATGTCTTATTGATACTGACAGCAGTAAACAGTCAAAAATAGTGAACAGGATAATTTTGCTTTAGTACTTACCATCATCATTATAATAAGCGGGCACCAAAACATTTCTCATATTTTTAATATATGGAGAATCACTTATCTTTCTTCAATGACCTTAGCAGTGAATAAAACACAGAATTATGAGCAAAATGGACCATTACAGTTGTGGAATTTTGCCATCAAAGATCTAACAAATGCACTAAAATTGTTTAATATTTAAAAACAACCGTATGTGGTATGTTTTCACTGCTTCAAATGCAGCCTAAAATTAAAATTTAAAAATGTTCCAAAGGAGAGATGCTCCCCTTTGCTCTTAGCTGCCAAAGTGCATCGTCGGTGGCTGTTTCTGTCTGAAATTGTGTTTGTCCTGAGGCCTCAGATCTCATCTGGCTGGTACTGGTCCTTCTGGCATATAAGACTATTGAATCCTGCTGTTCATGGACCGCTTCCTCACCGATTATTCATTTTCTTCCTTCTCTTGGGGCACAAACAGGAATGGGGGTCAGTTCAGACACTTCCCTTCACCTTCTCTCTACGGATGGTCAACATTTCTGCTCACTTGAGAGCTCAGAGGCCCGATTCATATCACAGGACCATATTTCTGTCCAGGCCTTTTGAAGAACAGGTTGCGTCGTGGTGCCTCTCGGCTTCCGTAAATGTCAGTCATCTCTGTAAAGTAGCCGGCAGTTGTACTCAATGTCATCCTCGGTCTGGGCTCTGGGAGGGTCTGGGAAGCTTTGTCACTGAGGATGGAGCCTGAGTACCAGGCGGGCGTCCCGGAGTGTTTTTTGATTATATTCTAAATCAATGCCCTGGGGAATTTATTGGACGCACTTCTGCTATAACCAGTATGAATAGTGACTATGGATGACTTTCGCAGTGTTGAAGCCACAGGTGAGAGTGACTATACTCCAGGGGACACGGTCAGTGAGGGCTCCTGAGTCACCAGAGCCTAATACTCCAGAGCCTGAGAACTGGACCCTGAAATAAAGTCAGACACATGCCACAAATGAAAAATAAAGGCAAGGAATTCCTGCAAATACTGAACTCTGAGAAGCCCTTGAACCTGTGCAGTGAGTGAGGAGGGTGCAGGAGAGGAGGCCAGGGAATGGTGAGGACTTTCCCAGATCCCCTGGCCTCAGGCTGGTGCTGGTCCCTGGGCTGTCCCTTCCTCTCCACCTCAGCTCCCTGGGTGGGGGTGTGTTTGGTGGAGCAATATGCAAATATGAGCCCGCGGCACAGTCCAAGTCCAGGTCCTGGGCCCAGTTTGTAGCTTTACTCTCAGGAGGAGGCTGGGGTGCTTGTAAATTGAGTCTGTCCCTTGAGAGGAAGCACCTGCTGTCACTTCTCCCTCAGATTAGGATCAAGTGCACAGGGCCCATTCACTTAGAACCTTTTCAGTTGGTCTCAGGCCTTGCAGCTCAGAGCAGACCCACAGCGCCCCCTGGTGACGCCTCGAGAGAATGTTAACAGTAGGAACTGAGCTGAGCCAATGGTAGTCTTTTACTTTAATAAATGCATTTCATATAATCTTTCCTTACATTCTCCACCTTGGTCCGTTGTCAGATCTTATCACTGCCGTCCCTTGATTTGCCACCCACTTTCGTGGTTTTCCCTGGTCATGTTGAATATCTTCACGGCACCAGGATGTCACCTCAGTGTCACCTGTCCTTAGTCCCCCCAGAGAGGTTTAGTTAATTTCATCTCTTACATTCTTCAGTTCAATAATATTCACATGGTACGTTTTTATGAGCTTCGTTTATATTCTGAGATGTTTCAATGGTTCCACTTGTATCCAGAGTCTCCGTAATTGCTCGTCAGAGGGATTTTATAATTGCGACTTTAAAAGTCTATCACCTATTTCCTGTTTTTTTTTTTTATATGACAAGTAATATCTTTACATTGGGTCCTGGACATTTTGGACAAGGCATCAGGAGACTCTGGGTCCCCATACTCTTCCTCTAACCAGGTGACCCCCCTGTTGAGCAGCAGCAGAAGGTCAGGGGTGTACGTTCAGCTCCCATTGGCCCAGCACAGGTTTCACACTGACTCCTGCAGCTCTGTGCTGCTGACACCTCCTGGGGAATATGGGGCAGTGATTGTCACCAGGTGATCCTCATTGAGGTGGGGGTGTGTGAGACAAGACCCCTGCTTGGCCTCGCGGACCTCAGGGAGGGAAGCACAGGGCTGAGGGGAGCTGCTGTGCTCGGTGGGGGTGGGTGCTCAGCTGCCCACTGGGCCCTTTGCCTCACTGACACCAGAGAGGGGTGGGGGTACCTGCAACACTAACTCCCCTGCCTCCCACCCTTTATTCAGGGCTGTTAATGCAGGTGGGGGTCAAGGCTCAATTCTCACTCAGTTCTCATAGTCACCTGCAGGGGGCGCAGGACCGCAGACGCACTCTGCTGTATACTCTGTTTTTCAGATCATCATCAAGACATGGGGATCAAGTTCAGTTCCCGACTGCGATGCTTGCACAAAGGATGAGATCCTTAGTTCTTTACATTTAATTTTTTTCTCTGGTTACATTACTAGAGAAAACATGGCCTCATGAAATATGTTGGAAATTGCTCCTTCCTCCCCCCTATTTTTTGAAACTCTGTGCAAAATAAATATATTACTTCCTACTTAAATGTTTGATGAAAATAACTTACAAAGTCGCCTGGGTCTGGATTTATGTTTTTGAGAAGTTTTGAAACTATAGTGATAACCTATTTACAATATGTAACGACAAACATAGTATTCAACATAACTCACTTCTCATGTCATTTGACCATTTTTACCATCTCTGAACAGGCCGAGTTATCCCTAAGGTATAATTTCATATCACTATTAATATCATTGCAAGTTTAATAAAATTGCATTACTTTTTAGAAATATATTCAGCGATTTTGAATTAAAAATCATAGAAACTGTCCAAATCCAATAACATAAGTTGTGTAAATCTTGTCATGAGTGTGGTATCGACAGATGATAAATTGTTTTCTAATATACCCTGGTCTCTTGGGCTTCTCTGGGAGCAGGTGACCCTGGGGAATCCGTAGGTCTGTTTGGACAGCCACAGTCCTGATGATTAATCAGTGACCACTGGGCACACGTTCTCCCTCAGCTCTTATCTCCCAGCATGCTTTGTGCCACGGCCAAGCAGTTGTCACCCTTGGTGGTTAAGCCATGACTGCCACATGATATCTCCTCCCTGCGTTGGGGGCAGATTGTCAGTTGAGGGAGACTTCGGGTTTCAGAGCCAGGCAAGCGCTCTGGACTAAATGATCATATCCTGACATTTACGGGAGTCTATATGCATATACATTCCTAACACGTCCACATATCTATATAATATCCCTTTCCTTCCAATTTTGAGTTGCCTCAAATAATGGTTTTCTAACATCGTTTTCTACAGAGAGAGAGGAAAGGAAAGTCAAAGCAACATTTCCCACCTTGCTTCTCCTCTGCTCCACAGCCAAGGACGCATCCGAGCACAGTCTCGTGGTGACACGCCCCCCAGCCCTGCGCCTCCTGAGCTGCCACCGGGGCCTCCGCTCAGGAGGCGGCAGGCTGTTTCCGGAAACCAGTCCTAGTGGGTTGCTTTCTAGTCCTTCACATTGTCACGTGAGCCACTGAACACATCCCTGAGACTCACATTTCTGAAACCCTCCCGAGCTCCTGCTGTCGTGTGACATCGGTCTCATTTTCAGCGATGGCTTCACGCTGAAAACCTGTTTCTGAGTCTCCCTGGGGAGTGACGGAGTCATGGAATGTCGCCGTGACTGAAGTGTAAGCAGAAACGCCCAGGAATACGTTCATCGTAAGGGAAGTCGAGCGGCTTCTCAAACTAATGTTGCGAAAACTCTGGAGAGCTCGTGGAACACAGAGTCTGCGACGACAAAACGGGTTTCTGACTCAGTAGGTCTAACATGGGGAATTGCATTTCTAACCAGCTCCGAGGTAATGCTTTAATGTTAATGCCAAATTAAATATGAACTTCATCTCCACAGTCAAAGTAATGACCTGGGTATGTGCCTCATGCTCTTTGAATCAGAGGAATCTCACAGGGAGCAGTGGGGTCTCTGAGTCTCACTGTGGTTGACATATGTTGACGCTGAGCCCCTCCCCAGTATTATAGGCAGAAAGGGGGAGAGATAAAGCCCAGTCTCACGGGAATCACACTTGAGAGACTTAAGGAGGGACATGAACCACTAGGCAGGAGATTGGGCCCCTGGAGCCCCCTCCCCTTTGAGTGCTGGCCATTTCCACCCTCTCTCTTCCCTTCTGCCTCTGAGACTGAGCAGTTCTGAGCACGTGAGGAGGTTTTGGTTGCACTTCCCCGTGGGGTCGCATCACTGTGTAAGTATCACCACTCATTACCAGACTACAGTAATAGTCGGCCTCGTCCTCAGGCTGGGCCCCCGTGATGGTGAGGGCGGCTTTGTTTCCAGAGATGGACCCGGAGAAGCGACCAGGGATCCCAGAGGGGCGGCTGTTCGTGTTGTAGATAAGTGTGCGAGGAGCCTGGCCTGTGGTCTGCTGGTGCCAGTAGGGGTAGTTACTGGAGGACACTGACCCGGAGCTAAGGCCACAGGTGAGTGTGACCGTCCCTCCTGGAGACACTGACAGCGATGGCTCCTGGGTCACCACAGTCTGAGAATCAGCCCCTAGAACCAACAGGAGAGATGCAGGTGTTATGGGAGACAAGGTCACCATGAGACCCAGCTTTTATGTGCCCCCCAAAGATGCAGAGTCCCTTCCCCTGACCTGGGCCGTAAGCGAGGAGCCCCAGCAGCAGCACCGTCCAGGCCATGGTGGGGACACTCACAGGACGCGGCCTCCTCAGGCTCCTGGGCTGGAGTGTGGTGTCCTCGGGCCTTTTTATGTGTCCCAGACCCATTAGGAGGAGTAAGTGCTTCATGCAAATTAGCTTTCTATCCCCTCCTGCTCAGCTGTCAACCTATGTCTCCTGGGTAATCTCTTGAAAGCGTCAGGTGCTGGGACCTCACGCGGACCAGTGACTGAAAGGCGAGTGAGACACTGAGTGAGAGGGGTTGTGTAACCGTCAGCTGTGACCGTAAATGCAACCGTCTTAGAGTTTTCAAGTCTGATACCATTTGTACTTGGCCAGGCTCCCTTGATTTGCTAAAATGACAAAATGAGTTTATACGACACGCCCTCTACTTTAATACACACTTTTAAACATATTTAAACAAAGGCAGACCGTGCGGATGGCAGAGAAGCAGCATCCGACCCAGGGCACGGGAAGGAGGGTTGGAAGGTCACAGAAATGGTGATTGAATGACAACCTGTGCCCAGGTGATCGGTGCAAATGCCCTTCCTTCCCCCACCCCCAGTGTCCTTTCACTGTCCCCTAAAGGAAAATCCTGACCAATGGGTGAGGAGGAGAAGGGAGGTATTGAGGTCATGGGGGAGCAGCCTCAGAGCTCTGCTTGCCGAGGCCTAGTTGTTGGCACTGAGACTCTCCCTTCCCTGGTGTCTCTCATCCTGTGCCCAGGTCGCACTGGAGGTCACATTCCTCAAGCAAATTTATTTTTGTTGTGTGATTGTCCATCTATCTTTGGCTATAATTCACCTCTGGACAATGAGTCCCTGAGGGGAGGAGGATGGCATATGAGACGAATTCGTGAATCAGAGCCGAGTGCTCATGTGGCTCCTGGTGGCCCAGGCACAGAAAAGTCACCCATCATGCTCTTGGGGACACTGCTGCCTTACTGTGCAAGAACCGCTGAGCATTTTCCCAGCCTGCCTGGCCCAGACCCTGCGCTCTCAGAACCTGTCTGCCAGCGCCCCCTGCTGGGCTCGCAACCCACAGCCTCCAGCCCACTTCATAAGTCCCAGCTCCCCTGGAAGGGCTTCTGATTTTTGCAAGTGGATTTTTCCGATGTCACTACAAAGGGATGTAGAGTGAGATGGTTCCATTTGTGATGTTGGGGTTGAGCTATTAATTTTTCCAGATCATTAATGATCTCCAGAAGCCAAAGGAAATGCTGTGTTGTCAGATATTTTGGGATTACCTGATACTTGACAGAGCTTCTGCCTTGCCTCTGGGGTCATTCCTGGCACATGACCACCTTGAACCACAAGGTCAATGCTTAAAGGCCCCCAGAGAACTCCGTTAGTTCATACCTGGTGGTAATTCCACCTGGGTCACCCTTACGTGTGGAAATATGTGGTTGGAGCTATTGCTGGTGTCAGGGTCCCGGTTGGCTCCCCAGACCCCACTGCACGTGTCTTGGCTTTTTAGGTCTGTCTATTTCGTGACATAACACTGTCAGGAACAGAAATGTCTTGTGTTTCTGAGAACATCTGTGAGTTCTCCTTGTCCTTGAATGTCATTCTGAAAATAGTTATTTTTTTTATACCTTCTGATAGTTTTAGTCTATATTTCAGTTTAGTTTTATTATATTGTCATAAAGTGAATACTGCATCAGAGGAGTGCTCCCCCTTTTCTGGGAAGGCCTGGCTGTCCCTGTGGGAGGCGTGGGCAGGAAGACTGTAAGGAGACGAGATGCACACTCATTTCTCACGTCCTCACATGATCAGATGAGGAAACACTCTGAGAAGAAAGGAACAAAACATAAGCCTAAAATGGGCACTGCTGGATGCATGGCAGTGGCTCTGGGTGGTCAAGGAGGTTGACTCTCATCCCTTGGACCTGGTGCCCTGGAGGAGGATGGGGACCTGGGGTGTGGGGGTCAGGGATGTTTGGCTGCATCGTCATGTCGGAATCAATAGCTTCTGCTCAAGGATACTGTGATAACAAAGAGAAACAACACTCTGAGAGTAGTGGCCGTGTGAATGGGTCCGTAGTGTTGATGAGATGTGCGTGGTGCCAATGGGTGAGAAAAACAATATTCCAGCCACTGTTCTGACTCTCCCAGGGCAGTAGGTGCTGGCTTTCTGTCCTGGGTCCTTGTCCCTGAAGGAGGCTGGATCCACAGGGAGAGATGCTGAGACCCGTGAGCATATGGAATGGTTCCCATGTAGTGGAGGGCGTGGGGCAGAGCTGGGGAGAGATGCCCATGAGTGTAAATGTGGGTGAGGAATCCAGGGTGTGCTGAAGACGATCCACAACCCTGTTCCTTGGGCCCCATAGCTAAGGCCCATTTGCCTCATATCTCTTTCGCTGCTCCAACCCACATCAGTCTCTTTGTCTTTCTGTCCCATTACTGGGGAACTATCTATAGTATTTGTTGGAGGATGGGGAGTCTGTGTCCTGGGTCTACACAGGCCTTGAGAGGGCCAAGCCTCAGGAAAAGCAGGTCAGGGAATCCAAGATTCCCCCGCAGGCCTGGCTTCCCATGATATCCACGCCCACAAGATCAGGTAAGAGACACTCCATGTGTGGCACGGACATCCCACCGGCTTTCTGAGATGGAGCGAGGCAGCTATCAGAGGACACTCATTATCTGAGAAGGGTCTTCACATTGTCTTCCCAGAAATTATGGATGCAGGTTCCACTTCTAACCCCTGGAAATGCAGTCGGAGTCAGAGTCCCTGAAATCACATGGTGCCCTCTTCCATGCAGAGCCTTTGTGGTCCTGATTCTCAGGAAACAAGGTACAGGTCACAGGGTCATTCATTGGATTGAGGTGATGATCACAACCATGTCCCCCCAGGCGCACATTACAGGTGACAGCACAGCTTCAGTGCCTAGTGACACCCAGCCCAGGCCGGCTGCACCCGCACTGCCCGTCGCCCCTCAGGGCAGCCTCCCGTCACCTGGCCTGTGCCTCCTCCGGGACAGGTCTCATGGAACAGGAGAAGGATTATTTTATTTGTGTTTTGTTTTTGTACTATTTTCATTCCTTTCCTGAACTTCCTTACCTCATCCTTCATTGCATGGACATTTTAACCTGATGACTTTGAAGGGAGTTTTTCATTCAGTTTAGGAAAATTTTTTTATCATAACTACGTTGTATATGTCGACTCGCAAGCTAGTAAGATCTAATCAATTTTATTTCCTTGCCTCACAACAGTTTGTAATTTTTAGTGTTCAAGATTTTTATGTTTTCTCAGATTTACCTCTCATATTTCATATAGACATTATTTTATATGGTATTATTTTTTTTAATTTATAATTCACTCATAGTGTATAGAATAAACTTCATTTCTGCTAGATGGTTGTGTCATGGAATTAATTTGAAGCGCTCACACCAGAAGCAAATCTTAGGCACTTCTGGACTCTGAGGTGGGCAAGACCAGAATCAACTCAATTTGGTATCTTCAGTTGTGTCTACCAGGAGATATTTATCTCTGAGTAAGAAATTTTTGCCTGTGAAAACATGAACACTGAGAATAGATGGACAACAATCTAAAAGTTGAACTGAAGAGAAGGACGTGACATTGTCAGGACTGGTGGTCCAAGGACAGCAGGTGCTGCATGAGACCTGACCACACAAGTCACCACAGAGCTGGACTTGGTCCCAGACACCAGCAGGGGTGACTGCAATAGGCCTGGAGAGCACAGAGGTTTTTGTCTCACTTCCTTCTGGGACTGTAACACTGTGCGAGTCTTAGCGTTGCTGTCCCATGTACTGCAGTAATAGTCGACCTCGTCCTCAGGCTGGAGCCCGGAGATGAGCAGAAGCCCTGCATTGGCCGAGGTGTCTTTGGATCCAGAGAAGCGGCTGGGGACCCTGGAACCCTGGTACTTATCAGAGTCTGACTTATAGGCCAGGAGATACCGAGGTGGGCTCCCTGGCTTCTGCTGAAACCAGCGTATCCAGTATCCAGTAACACTGAACCCACTGCTCAGTGTGCAGGTGAGTCTGGCTGATGCTCCCAGAGATGCAGAGAGGGAGGGCGGCTGAGTCACCACAGGCTGGGAGAGGGAACCTGCAAGCACAGACAGTCATGGTCACTGGCACAAGAGAAAAGAGAACATTTCTCAGAATTTTGAGGAAGAAGGCAGTGATTTTGGGTGATGCCCAGGGTTCCCTAGGCCTGTCCCCACCTGTGCACTGAGAAAGGAGCATGAGGAGCACGGGGGTCCAGGCCATGGTGCTCGCAGCCCCTGAGCCCACAGTGGGGCTGGGCTGCCCCAGGCCTCCTTTTCTTCTCCACCCTCAACCAGAGGAGGGGCTGTGCATGCAAATGTGTGTCCATCCAGTGATGGCCCAGCCCCTCCCTGAGCCCTGGTGCTGGAGCTCAGCTCACACCCAGACTGAGGGGAATGGAGGTTGGCTTCACCCCCTGGGAGAACCCTGGGAGGAAGCACCTGCTGACACCACAAAAGGTCCCTGCTCAGGGGCTCTGCCAGGCCACCGAGGACACAGCTGCCGAGTCCCATCAGGGAGCACAGAGAACAGGCCTTGGCCCAGGCTCCACTGAGTGGTCCTCACTGAGCAGCTGTGTAGGGACCACGGATCAGTGCCTCAGCGCCCCCTACTGGCAGCAGGACACACACCTCCTAGTGGCCTAGAGGCCTGAGAGCCCAGCTACTTTGTGCAACTCACCAGGTCCCTGTCTCTAGTCACACACCCCTGGACTGATTCCTCGTGAACATTATTCTCATACGCTGTATGTTAATTTTTATTTGTTTGTACTGTATGTTTCTGCAACAGCCTCACCATCTTTCTACTGTTTTTTAAAAATTTTTCTTAATTGCCGAACTGTATTTCTCGTGTCTTTTTCTTAATTTGAAAATGTTTAAGGTGATTCTCAGACTTAACAGTTTTTATATAAATATACAAAATATTTACATTTCCTAATAATATGCGTGGTATTTTTAAAATTAAATTTATAATATTTATAATCAAATAATCATAGTTTTCAGATTTTTTAATATCTATCGATCTTCTGTATCAACATGTATATTTCTACATTTATTTAAGTTTTTTCTTTTACCCCTTTGTTGGATATTTTATTTCGTCTTACAATGTCCTCAGGCATTCCTTGGCAGGTGGCTGTCAGGACTCCATGTGGTGACACTGTGTTGGGTGGGGGGAGAAGGGGCTGAGGTTAAGCACTATGCGTGTCCTTGTCCCAGTGGAGAGGCCTCTGCTGAGGCATCAGGTGACACAGGCTGGGCCACCGTTTCACTGTCCAAGGAACTGACAGAGACGTGGTTAGATGGAGACTCAGGATCAGTCCTAGGAAAACGTTTGGGTCCTGAGGCTGCCGTGCACATCCCAGGCAGGTGCCACGGGACTTTCCTGTGCTGTGGTCCTTGCATGGCGATGGTGGCCTCCCCCTGCCCATTCCACTCTTTCTGAGAAGAATTCTGTTTCTGAAGAAGGTTCTGCTGTGTTGAGGTGAACACAGGCTGAGGGTGTGATTGCAGCAGTAGCTCGGTTTAAAGTTTGTCAAAGTCAGTGATTCCTGAGACAGCACAGAGCCTCAGCGGCTCATCACTGAGAAACACAATACAGTACAGAGAAGATGCTCAGTGTCGTTAACCGCTAGAGAACTGCAAATTAAAACTTATTATTTTTCATTTTGATCACAGTCTTTCTAGAGTGGGAAGATATTGCTTTTCCCACTCTAGAAAGACTGTGATCAAAATGAAAAATAATAAGGTTTTCCTGAAGATGAGAAAAATTTAAACCCTAATACACTATTGATAGAATTTAACCAGTGCAGCCATATTGGAAAACTTCTTCCCCTACCCCCCCCCCCATATTGGAAATGTTCTGATGGTTCTTCGAAAAATTTAATATTAAGGTATCATGTGACTCAGTAATCCCAAACTTAGGTGTCTACCCAAGAAATTAAAGATATCCACAAAAACAAGATGAAAAACTAGTTTCCAGCACATGCACAAAGAGTCCTAGCAGGTTTAGGCATAATAGACACGGGATGAAAAATAATGTAATGTCCACCATTGGGTGACTGGATAAGCGAACTGGACGATGTCCAGACAGTGGCGTATATATTGCAATAACAATAAAAAAAAAAAAGGTGGATGACCCACTCATGTGACAACAACGGATCTCAGCAATATTTGCACAACAACTAAGAGAAACCAAACAGTCACAAAGTTGACCTATTTTCTGGTTCCATCTATGTGAAATCTCCAGAATAGGTCAATCTTTTGAGACAGAAGGTGGATCAGTTGGTTCCAAGGGTTGAGTAGAAATTGGATGAGGAGTGATGCAGATGCGCGGGGACTTCCTCTGAGGGATGATGGGAATGCTCCCAAATTGATCTGGGGAATGGTTGCCCAGCCACGTGAATATTCTAAACATTAAGTCCTACATTTTAATGCATGCAATTTATGGTATGCAAATTAATGCTCAATAAGCATATACATATTTAAAATAAACTATGACAGGGATCAGCTCTCATTGGCCCTGTAAAGTGTTTCTGTGCTCAGCGAGTCAGACGCAGACTCTATAGATCTGGCCACAGTCACCCTCTTTATTTGTCAGAGGCAGTCGTGAGGGTGATCAGCAGGTTTTCATCTCAGATCCCCATGAGGCCTGAGCTCTGAGGAGAGTGTGGGGCTGGGGACACTCTCCTGGGGCCCTCTGCCTCACAGCTGCTGGTCCCAGTGAGCACAGAGCAGAGGGACTAGGCAGGGCTCCAGGCTGGTTTCCCAGCTGAGGTCCCCAACAGAGCTTCAGGGACAGGCCCACAGCGCCCCCTGCTGCCTCAGAGCCCTGATTCGCTTATGCCAGGGCTGAGTGGTTGGGGATGAGCAGAGAGAGAGTGACCATCTGGATGTCACCACTACCTGTAACACAGCTCACCGCGCGGGGCAGAGGCTCTTTATCACGCAGCAGGAGTCCCACACCTCACTCCTCGCTTCGCACACATGGCATCTTCAGCATGAGGTCATCTTCTGCGCCTTCTGCCTTGTAAATCATTATGTTCCTGAGGCCATACGTGACTGACCCTCAGAGATAACTTGTCCTGACCTAGTGAGCGGAAGGACAGAGGACATGTACACCCCGCTGCACCCCGTGGCTGGGGCCCGCGCTGACCGGCCCCTCTCTCCACTCCCCACACGCCGCTCCCCAGCACAGACCAGCGTCCATCCCTCTCTGCACGTGCCAGATCTTCACACCTGAGGGGCAGATCCGTTAAAAAAATTACAGGGGAATTCTCCAAGAAGAGATCGGTTATTTAGAAGAGAGACGGATCCCTTTGTTTCTCTTCCATCCCAACGAAGATGGCCAAGTGTACCAGACCCCCC
>BNJM01000635.1:81462-92473 GCA_015472975.1 Rousettus leschenaultii | reverse complement strand
GGGCCTCCGGCAGCTCCAGCTTCGCAGCCCGAATCCCGGAAGGAGCAGAGACCCGAGGCTTCTCTGTGGCGCGTCCGTCACTCTGGGCCCCGTGCCCTCCCCTCCCGCGTCCTCACACACTCACCTCCTCAAAGTGTCCTCCACGTCCTACAGAGAAAGGGACAAAGTGAGTGTGGGAACAATATTCTAATTCTTTCTCTCCTCACTCTAGGCCAATTCATTTATTATTATCTTAGCAGGATTCTGGTTTCCTGTATAAGAAGTTTCTATAATTTGCCGTCATAATCTACTAATGGTAATACGTTATGTATCGCCTACGTTATGATTCACAGCACATAAAACATTCTACCATCCAGAAGTTAAATTGCAGACATCATGTTGAAGAGTGGTCACAGCCCTGAGGTCCTCTTTTTTGGACCTTTGTCTTTGTGTCCAGCGACATAGAAACCCCCAAAGTCCATCCCGTTTCTACCGACATCCCTGGCTGAGGGACAAGCTCAGGGCCGTCCTCCATTAGTCACCCTGTGTTAACTCCTCCCGTGTCCCTATGCCCAGGACAAATGTCTGTGTTGGAGAAAAATTCCCCTCTTGGTGGGAAGACTGACCACCAGGATGCACAGAACAGTGGCCCAGCATGGTGACCGTCCCCGCATGGTGGAGTTTGTGTCATATGTACAAACCTTTCTGTGGCGGCACATGGTCCCGAGAGCAGTACACTGCATGGTGTCCAGCTGCTCCTGTCATGAGGACAGTGGCCGGCAGGGGGCGGGCTTTGTCTCTTTCTTTATAAAATCAGAACCATAATGATCCTAATGGTTACCAGCACCTCAGACATCCAGTCTGCTCTTCGACCAGCATCCCCCAGCATTCCTGATTCTGTGATAGTCAAGATCATCTTATCACCACATGGTCAGTGATCATTCCAACCAGACAGACTGCCCCCAACACAGGAAAGGGGTCTCCCTCCCACAGGCAGTCAGCTGGCCCAAACTTGCAAAACCCCAGGGTTAGGAGGGGTGGCGGTCCTCCAGGTCAGATTAACTGAAGAAATTTACAGGGATGGTCCTGTGAGAGGCCGCACGGGAGACGTGACGGAGGAGCGTCAGCAGGGGCTCAGGAGAGGAGCACGGCCGTGGCGGGCATCGTGTTCGTGGCACCTGGAGGCCCGGGGGAGTTAGGTCACTGCAGGAGGCACCGATGCTGTCCAGGCCACCTCAGGCGAGGCCGCCCTGAGAGAGACTTTGGCGCCACCTACAGATGGCGGCTTCCTCCTAACCTGGATGCGACAGCAGTGCAAAGGGCCGACCCAGTGCTGGGGGACGGAAAAGGGAAACAAGGGCAGTGCTCCTGATGAGACGCTTTCGGAAGCCCCTCAGCCCCTCGCTGTGCAGGGAGACGGGTGAGGACAGGGGGACCGCGGGCCAGGCATGGAGTGTCCCGGCGTTGGGTTTCTGAGACACGAGGATGGGGACGAAACTCCGGCACGACACTGTGATCCTCCTCCACTGCCTTTGTGGGGTGGATGTCCTCCATCTGAGCGTCTCTAAACCCTGAGTGTTCCCAGCCTCAAGGACAATGTGAGCCTAAGATCTCCACGGATGAGGAGGAGGCGGCTGGTACAGAACCAGCCTCAGTGCTGAGGGAGCCCGACCATGATGCACCGATGTTCACAGGGAGGTCACACCCAGTCACGTCTCACTGTGAAGAAGAGCCCGTGGACTCAGCATTCCTGGAGCCACAGAGACCTGCTTCCTCTGAGCCCCAGGAAGCAAATGTCAGTCCCCAGAGACAGGCTACATGAGCAGGTGTGGAGGGAAAATGCCTTCACTCTTGGAGCTGGTCACTGGGAGAACGGCCTGGCATGCTGGACCCAGTGAACAACTAGAAGCTCTCAGATGACCCACAGCTCTGAGTCTGGCGTAGACCCGGGGGTGGGCATAGGAGGCGTCAACTACCTCCTTCCTCAATTATGAACCCCTTGGAAGGGTACGCCGCCCGAAGACCTGGTGTATGCCTTTGTACACATGATCGGACTGAGAAGATATTAGCAGTGATCAGATGAACTAAGGAGAATGAGAAGACATCTGCTGATGTATGGTCCAAGGGAAACGATGCTGAATGAAGAAGTGACAACAGCTGTCACCTGTGAGTTAGACATGGCCCCAGGCAAGGCAGCGATGACTGACCCAGGCAGGGAGAGCATGGGGAGGTTTCAGTGTCATTTCCCTGCGACTCTACAGCACTGTGTAACTTTTAGTGTTGTCGTGCCATGTAGCACAGTAATAGTCGGCCTCGTCCTCAGGCTGGAGCCCGGAGATGAGCAGAAGCCCTGCGTTGGCGGAGGCGTCTTTGGATCCAGAGAAGCGGCTGGGGACCCCGGAGCCCTGGTGCTTCTGTGAGTCTGACTTAAACCACAGGAGATACTGGGGAGGGCTCCCTGGCTTCTGCTGGTACCAGCTTATGACATAGCCGCCAACATTGAAGCCACTGATCAGAGTGCAGGTGAGTCTGGCAGTTGATCCCTGAGATGTGGAAAGTGAGGGAGGCTGAGTCAGCACGGCCTGGGAGAAGGAACCTGCAAACACAGACAATCGTGGGTCATAGGTCAGGGAACAGGGTAAAGTATGTGAAGAAGAAATGACAGAAGCAAGCTGAGGATTCCCCTGTATTCACCTGTCCCTACCTATGCACTGAGAGAGGAGCACGAGGAGCACAGGGGTCCAGGCCATGGTGCTCGCAGCCCCTGAGCCCACAGTGGGGCTGGGCTGCCCCAGGCCTCCTTTTCTTCTCCACCCTCCGCCAGAGGAGGGGCTGTGCATGCAAATGTGTGTCCATCCAGTGACCGCCCAGCCCCTCCCTGAGCCCTGGTGCTGGAGCTTAGCTCACAGCCAGACTAAGGAAATGGAGGTTGGCGTCATTCCCTGTAAGAGCCCCAGGAGGAAGCACCTGCTGAAACCACACAAAGGGCCCTGCTCACAGGACTCTGCTATACGAGGGAAGACACAGCTGTTGGGTTCCATCAGGGAGCACAGAGAACAGCCCCAGGCCCAGGCTCCTTTGAGTGAATATTACTCACTGAGCATTTCTGTAGGAACCACAAGGCACCCCACAGCGCCCCCTACTCCTCCCCTTGTCCCAGATACCTGAGAGCCCAGCTGGTTTGTGCTGCTCACCTTTTACTGCCTCTGTTCACGCATCTTTGGTCTGGTCCCCAAATGCTGCGATCCTAATGCACTGTGTTGATATTGTCGTTTATTACTCCTAGAGTAAGGTCCATGGGACTTGCAAACCTGTACATATGTAACAATTTAAGATGTCAGAACACTTAGAGTACATCCTAGAAGAAGCTAAATGACCCAGGTGTGCATCAGGTTCAGTGTCAGAGCCACGGGGACGGTTGATGGTTAGGGACGCTTGAAGGGGCTCTCCAAGGAAATGGTACAGAAAAGAATTTTCCAGGAAAACACTCAGTGGCATTTTCAAAAGAGGACCGTTCTGCAAACATTTCAGTCATGTCATGTGGGAACTGTTTCATAGAGATTCCATTTGAATTAGTGTTTGGTAAACAATAAAAAAAAATAATGGATTGCTTAGGCTTCGCCTTTACCTGTGGAATGTGCAACACTCTATTTTAGGAACTAACTTTAGAGTCTCACATGGTAGTTTTCAGGATCTTTATTTCACAGGTTTGTTGTCAGGGTTTTGTCTTAGGTGACATACAGTTGGCTTACATTTTAAATAAATGTGTCCCCCAGCTGTACTTTTTTACTCATTGCCTTATTTTACTAAAAAGCTAAATGTGAGACTGTGATGTTTTTGCAGATGGGGTGGATGTGTGAGCCGTCGCATAAAAAAACCACATGTCCTTTTGGGGTGAGATGGCATCTGAGGCCAGTTCCCAGGATGCAGAAGAGGAAGGTGACTGTGATAGCACCACCTGTGGTCAGGACACTGTGAGCTGGGGATCCTCAGCAAGGACACCAAGGTGACCTGAGAGGGCAGAGTCTTGGAATTGGGAGCAGAAGGGACCCGGACTGAGGTGTAGGGGAGAGAGATTCATGAGCTGGGCCTCTGGAACATTCCTCAAATGCGTTAAAACAAGGAGAAACACCCAGGTCATGGGGGCACTGGCGCTGCTGTGGTCGCTTGAGACTCCTTCACTCTTCTGAATCTGCCAGGAAACAGACAACCCTGAAGATAATTTTTGCAGCTTGCTACGTGCCCTGAGACTATTCGGGTTTAGATGGATGCCTACGTATAAAAGTGGGTGCGGTGTTCCTAGCAATTGATCTTTTATAAGATATTAAAAAGGTCATGGATGCAGAAGTGTGGTTTTCTGTGACAGGAGCCACCTGAACTATGTCCCCTGCCCAGGTCCCAGCATCCATAGGACGACATCCAATAGTACTAACAATCAGGGTGGAGGGCAGAGTGAGGCTCATGATGGGGATGAATTAGGAAAAACTGAATCCTCCTGAATCCCCCAGCCATGTGGTTGGCATCCGATCGACCCATTTCCAAGTCCAGGGTCGGGGCCTGTGTTGTCTAAACCAAATCAGAACATCCTGTTTTTGTTTGCCATGGTGGTTTCGGGGAGATAGTGTGAGCAATGGTGTCTGGTCATCCTGAAAGCCGGGGTTCCTGACCCATGGGCCAGGGAGGGCAAATCTCTAATTCTGGAGGGTTTGCTGTATGAATGGATGCCTGGGACCGCAGAGACATTCTGTCCCCAGGTGGGAAATCAGCCCGGGACACTATATTCTGGCTCCTATGTCTCCCTTCATCCAGAGTGTGTCAGCTCCCTGAGCATGAGGACACTTTCTGTTTGTAGTGTATTCTGAATCCCTTGACCCAAGTCAGGCAGGCACATAGTAGGTGTTCAAATGGAGAGTAGACTCCCCTGAGTCAGACTCAGCTGCATTCTGTGTTTTGGGTTTTGTTTTGACAACGTGATACGGACTGAACTGTGTCCTCTCAAAATCCTGCATGGAATCCAAACCCCCAATGTGACTGTTTCTGAAGACCAGGCCTCTTCGGGGGTAGTGAGATGATCGAGGTCATAAGGTGGTGTTCTAATCCGTAGGGTTGGTGTCTTTTTAAGAAAAGGAGGAAAAAACAGAAGTGAGTGCACAGAACATGTCTTGTGGGGACTCAGTGAGAATGCAGCTATCTGTCAGCCAACGAGTGAAGTCTCAGGAGAGACCCACCTGCCCACACCTCCGTCTTGGACTTCCCGCCTCAGACCTGTGGGAACACACTTTTCTGCTGGTTCAGCCTCCCAGTCTGTGGATTATGTTTCAGCAGCCCTGGCGCCAGCACAGCCCTCATGCACTCGGTCCCCAGGGCGGCCTGCCCTACATCTAAGAATTTCTGTTCTGTTTGAGAGACTCAGTCACTGTGTTGCTAATATGGACAAGCTTTGGGGATAGATTGAGTGAGGACAAGGACACATTATCTAGACAAAGTTCCCTGGGGTGGGTCTCAGACCTCACTTTAGGTCAAACAAAGGAGACGGCTGTCTGGTCAGAGGAGTAGGGGCTGCTCAGGGAAGCCCCAGTGCACAGGAAACGGCAGGTTTTTGTCTCACTTCCCCACAGGCCTGGAGCACTGTGGGAGCATCGAGACTGTCATCATATGATTGACAGTAATAATCAGCCTCATCTTCAGCCCGGAGCCCACTGATGGTCAGGGAGCCTGAGTTGCCAGAAGTGGAGCCAGAGAATCGTTCAGGGACGCCTGACGCTCGATCACTATCATAATAGATGAGGAGTTTGGGAGCTGTTCCCAGGAGCTGCTGGTACCACTGCACACCATAAGTTCCGATGTCGGAGCTGCTTCCAGTGCAGGAGATGGTGACACTCTGTCCCGGGGCCCCAGACACTGAGGACGGCTGGGTCAGCACAGACTGGGCCCAGGAGCCTGGAGGAGGGAGAGACACAGAGATGGTGATGCTGGGGCTGGAGACAGAGGAGGGAGCAGGGCCCCGTGTGGTTTCCCAGGGTCTCCTCTCCTGTCCCCGTATCCAGGCACCTGTGCAGTGAGCGAGGAGGGTGAGGAGGAGAGGGGACCAGGCCATGGTGGAGATGGTCACCGAGTGCTGTCCTCTGTGTCCCCACAGCTGAGGCAGAGCTTCCCCCAAGTCTCTCCCTCCCCTCTTCAAGCTCTGACAGAGGGAGGTGCCACTCATGCAAATGAGACCCCAGCTTTCTGATCCCTCCCTGGAACCCGGGTCAGGCCCCTCTGTCCTAGGCTGTCAGATTGTGGGCAGGTGCGGGGATATGTGGGGCCCAAGGGATTTGGGAGGTCACAGCTGTGAGCCCTGAGCAGAGGGCACCTGACAGTTCCAGTCTAGTCCACTGTCGTCTAGTCCCACTCACCTCGCTGAACCCCGTCCCACATAAACACAGCGCACTCAGCTCTCCAGCTGAATCAACCCAGCAGAACAGGCCAGAAACCAGCACCGGCCTCGCTGAGGGCTCACTGAGATGCAGGAAGAGACCCCGCAGGGAGGCCCGGTGCAGGCCCATCGCCCTTATTGTTTTCCCTCCTCCCTTCACCTGTCCTGCCCTGTCCGCAGAGACAGTTCCAAACTGTCCCCTATTTAGCTATGGGAAAAAAAAACAAAATGAAATGCTACCATTTGCGATGACACGGATGGACCCACAGGTGATTACGCTGAGCGAAATAAGTCAGACAGAGAAGGATAAATACCGTACCGTTTCATCGATACGTGGAATCTAAGGAACAAAAAGAACAAACTAATTGAAAGCAGACTCACAAATCTAGAGGACAATCTGGTGACAGCTAGAGGTGCGGGGGTGGGGGGCTGCGAGAATGCTGTGAAGGGTTCAAGAAGGACAGATCAGCAGTTGAGAGATGGGCTGGGGGAGCGAGGCATAGGGAATGCGGTGGGCAGCGTGCGATGGCTGTGTGCGGAGACTGAGGGCGGATGGAGCAATCGGGGGGATCGTACCGCAAAGTGTACAAATGTCTAAACAATGTACCGTATACTTAAAACTAATAATAATAATAATAATAATAAATTCTGTTCACACTAATTTAAAAAACTTCCTTATTTCAATAAAATTCCAAAAAAAAATTCATTCTTATTCAAAATGAGAAAATTATATCGTCATATAAGATCTCCTAGTAATTTTTGACAACCGTGTCTGATTTTTAAAGAAAAGATATACACATCATGTTTTTAATTTAAAATATGACAGGAATTTTTAATTGTTTTTATATGAATAGTTCAAAATCTTGAAATTTTTACTCCAGCAGATTTACATAGTTAATGTGAATAAAATGTTTTTCATTATTTAACTCTTTGAATACTCCTATTATCACTTGTGGAAATATTAAAAAGAATATCAATGAACTTTGTAGTGACTTTACCGAACTCTTGATCCGTTCCCTTGAGGTTTCTAAGTGATGTTTGTTATCAATTAATAAAGTAGAAGTCCTGCTCCTCCACATTAAGTCTGGCAGCTGCCATTTAAGTCCAGACATTTTGTGTTGATATGAAATACCACAAACTGTTACGTGGTATTCGTCACAGCCGTCATCTTTGCCTGGGATGTTTTCACCGTTAAGAACGATGCTAGGCAGGCAGCTGCAGCCTGGTAGCGAAGTCAACGCTCTTTGAGGAGTTAATAAACACGGCGTTGCTATGTGTGTAGACATGCGCCAGTGCAGTAACAATTAACCAGAGACACAAGCACCTGAGTGTGAACGTGACCCACACACACTCAAGAAGGAAGAGTGGTGCCGAGAAACCGCCCAGAATTCACTCCAAACTTCCGAAGGTGCCGACGGGATGGTGAGGAATAAGACCTGGGTCTTCACGGACACGGAGATGGGACTCGGGGCGGAGACATGGAGGC
This sequence comes from Rousettus leschenaultii, assembly GCA_015472975.1. Lineage (NCBI taxonomy): Eukaryota > Metazoa > Chordata > Mammalia > Chiroptera > Pteropodidae > Rousettus > Rousettus leschenaultii. The sequence goes on along the minus strand of BNJM01000635.1, from coordinate 84,590 downwards.
TGTGAAACGGGAGCCAAGTGGACCTTCTAGAACGAAAAACAACACATGTATTAAATTCAAAATGAAATTTAATGCAAGTTGGGAAAACTGAGAGTTGGTAAAGTAAGGATAGAGCTATAGAAATTAACCCTAAATTAGCCAACCATGAGAAAAGAGAGGAACAAGATGAAGAACAGCAAGCGCGTCTCAGTGACCCCTTAGGAAAACGCCATCCTGCAGCCTCACACGCGGGTGACTGACGTCTCAGGGGAAAGCGCACAGAGACTGGGGTGGGAAGATACACGCAAACGGAAAGGCAGGAACGATAAAGTAAGAACATTCTGTTTCGATGTTTATTTGAAAACGAGACTACTTAAATAAATAAAAATCATCACGTAGTTGCTTACAGTGCATCTAGGTGACGTGCTACAGATGGGGGTTTGTGTGATACCATTTCACACAGACGTTTATGCACATTGGTGCTACTGCTCTTACAAGCTCATGGGTTTAAGCGGACAGGATGGGACTGGGCCATGGTGACCGATTCCAAGATTTGGGCTGAGTTAGGAGCACTGGACTCTCAGTCCTGGCAGAAGAAATGAGAGAGAAATGAATTCTTTGGCTTTTGTTATTCACGGACAATGATTATGAGGTGTCGGCCACTGGGGGGATGCAGAGGGGAGGTTGTTGTCCCCCGTCCCCACAGCCCTTGAGCATGGAGGGAACATTGAGGCTTTTGTCCCATGTTGAACAGTAATCATCAGCCTTGTCTTCAAACCGGAGCCCAGAGATGGTCAGGGAGGCTGTTGCCAGACTGGGACCCAGAAGACCGAGTTGGGGTCCCACCGGGTCGAGAGTGCCCAAGCATCACAGTCCTAGGAACAGACCCAGGGGCCGTCGGCACCGGCCAGCATCACACTATCCGACATCGTGGCTGTTTCCAGTGCAGACGAGAGTGACTGTCGGACCCAGAGACCCTGGGACTGAGGCTTCCTGTGTCAGTCCAGACCATGCCCAGGTCCCTGGAATGAAGGAAAGAAAGACGCAGGGATGGTGAGTCTGGGTTCTAACAACACGGTCTGGGCTCCAGGGGGAAGGGCAGAGCCCTGCGTCCTCCTGAGGCCACATTCTCAGACCGAGGATCCAGGCACCTGTGTAATGAGTGAGGAGGGTGAGGAAGAGAGGGGTCCAGGCCATGGCGAGGACGCTCCTGGGGCTCTGCCTTCTGCGCCTCTCAGCTCAGACGGAGCATCTCTGATCTCTTCTCTTCCTCCTTGCACACCAGGGGAGGGAGTTCCTTCATGCAAACCTGTCCCTCCCACTGACTGTCCGCTCAGCCTCTTCTGATGTTCTGAGTCTGCCCTCTTCTGAGGGTTGGTCTGGTGAGTGATGGGGTATGGGACCCTGGGTCTGACTCCCCAGGGGCTCTAGGGACCACCTGGTAGAGTGAACCAGACTACAACTGAGGACTGGGTTCCAGCTGACAGCATCCCCAGCTGAACCTCTCCTGAGCGGTCTTGCAGCGCCCCCTGCTGTCCCAGGCAGGGATTCCTCCACGCGGGGGTTCCCCAGAGAGGAATCAGCCTTCCTCACACATTGCCCACAGGGCCCTCCCCACAAAAGGCACAAAACAAGGCCTCAGCCCTGTGCTGCAGCCTCAGTTCCACATCTCAGTCCTAGGACTCCGACGGAGTGGACTTTAGCGAGTGGGATGAGAGAGAGGAAGGGTCCTTCCCTCCCTGGAGGACGGGTGAGCTCCAGAAAATTTCCAGGGAGGAAAGGACTCTGTATTCTTGGGATTTCAGAGAGTTAGGGGAAGACAATCAGGGTTACAAGATATTAGGATGTCCTCACCCACAGACCGGAGATTGTAATTCACAATGAGTAAGCTCAGTGGCCGGAGTCTTAAGGCCTTGCCGTCTGCGTCCATGGCTTCACTGACCCTCTTTCCAAGCTCTCTATACAATTATTTCCTGTACAAAAAATTTTCTGAGAGTGTAGGTGAGGAACTCCTCAAAACCATGCCTTTCTCCCTCAACATGGCTGGAAGTTGGCCCAGGCCACCTCAGGAGGGGCGGGAGATCTGTCCTACCTTCTCAATCAGCAGACTTTGACCCCAGAATTAACTGGGACACACTGGAACCTTCCACAGCTTCTGCTGACAGGGATTTCTGAGTATGTAAGGCTCATGCTTTATGAGGCTGGCTGGAAATATTGTGTGCACTCTCAGACAACCCACACTCAAGTCAGACCCACAGCGCCCTCTGGTGGCCACAGAACCACAACCCAGTATTTGCATCCCACAGCAGGCACTAAAAGCTGCTCAGAGATCTTCTAACAACTTTCCCTACATCTAGAGAGGGAAGTCTGGGTGGTTGGACAGTCGGATCCCCAGGTTCTCTTCCTGTGGAGTCACCACAGCCTGGAGGGTTCCCCAGGTGGTCAGCTTCATCCCCACCTTATTCCCGCCACCTCCTGCAGGGACCTCAGTGATCCCACTGTCATTAGGTCATGGTTTTCACTCTCCATTGCGATTTCAGGATGTTGCACTCAGAAATTAATATATATCTCTCTGTTAAATATTAATCAGATTAGGCTATTTTGGGGAAGTCTAATATTTCCTGATTTATCCCTGATTAATATTTCTTAATTACAATAGACCACAAGGTGAATCATTCATGTGACTATATCTCCTGTCATATGTAAGAGACAAAATTCTCCCCAGAATCGTCATCCTAGAGAGATTCTTTGTTGCGAACAATGATTCGAGGTACTCGCAGTGATGACGGGGCTCAGAATGTCTCGTAGGGCTGGTGCAGACGTCCTCTAAGTGACGGCTCCGTGGCCGTGCCGCAGGGTCTCAGCGGTGGGGCATAAATGTCTGGAGCTATAAATGGATGGTGGCTGTTGCCACCGGCAGTAAGGACCCACTGAGAACACAGGCAGCACCAGCAGTGCGGTTTCCTCACTTCCCCAGTGACCTGGGCACACTGTGTGCAGTGACCCCGTCACCCCATAGCTGACTGCAGGAGCCACTTTAATCTCAAGAAGAACACAACGTAGCAAATAACCCGACTTCATGGAGGCATCGCTGCACCCAGAGAAGCAGCTGGGACGCCAGAGCCCTGGTTCTCCCTTGAGACTGAAGA
>BNJM01000635.1:30643-40873 GCA_015472975.1 Rousettus leschenaultii | reverse complement strand
GATTAAATTTATAACATTGATAATCACATAAACTTTATTTTTTGATTTTTGATTTAATCTATTCTCTGTATTAACACGTCTATTTCTATGTTTATTTAAGTTTTCTTTTACCACTTTGTTGGATATTTTATTTCGTCTTACACTGTCCTCAGGCATTCCTTGGCAGGTGGCTGTCAGGGTCCCATGTGGTGATACTGTGTGGGGTGGGAGGAGAAGGGGCTGAGGTTAAGCACTATGCATGTCCTTGTCCCCAGTGGAGAGGCCTCTGCTGAGGCATCAGATAACACAGGCTGGGCCACCGTTTCACTGACCTGGGGACTGAAGCAGAGACGTGGTCAGAATGGAGACTCAGGATCAGCCCTAGGAAAACGTTTGGGTCCTGAGGCTGCCGTGCGCATCCCAGGCAGGTGCCACAGGACTTCCCTGTGCTGTGGTCCTTGCATGGTGATGGTGGCCTCCCGCTGCCCACTCAACTGTTTCTGAGAAGAACCCTGTTCCTGAAGAAGGTTCTGCTGTGTTGAAGCGAACACAGGCTGAGGGTGTGATTTCTTCAATTGCTCAGTGTAAAGTTTGTCAAAGTCAGTGATTCCTGAGAGAGAACAGAGCCTCAGCGGCTCATCACTGAGAAACACAATACAGTACAGAGAGGATGCTCAGTGTCACTGATCATTAGGGAATTGCAAGTCATAACTGAAGTGAGATATTGCTTTGCCCAGGCTAAAAAGGCTGAGATCAAATTAAGAAATGATAAAGTTTTTTTGTGTGAAGATAAGTAGAAATTGGAATTGAATACAGTGTTGGTAAAATTTTAACCAGTGCAGCTGTACTCGAAAACTTATGACAATTTCTCAAAAAATTTAATTAAAGATGCCATGTGACTCAGTAATCACGTTCCTTGGTGTTTATCCAAGAAATGAAAACAGACATCCACAAAAACATGGTCAAAAACTTGTTTCCAACACATGTACCAATGGTGCTAGCAGAACCAGAACTTTGTCACCAGCATTTAACAGTGACCAGGATGCCTGTGTGAAGAATGTGCTTAGGTCTGACTTAATGAATATCATTTTGCTGTGTATAATTCTAGAAGGTTGAAATTTAGAGGGGAAATTGTCAAAAATAGATAATCCCATGACTATGAGAATCTCTATAAAACATAGAAACCATAAAAAAGTAAGACTACTTCATTTTCTGGGACACATATGCCTCTCGGAGGAGGCACCCTTTAAGCTGTGTCGGAAAGGACGAGCGGAAGTGTGGTTCCCCTGGAGTAACAGAAGATGGAGTGGAAATGATCCTGAAGCCATGAAAGAATGTATTTCTCAGGCTAGAAAGACCATGGAGATGACATTGCAGGTTGATGATAGGAAAGAGTGGAGAGAGCAGGGCAGGCCTTAAGAAATGATGCAGTCTTGAAAGCAGTAAATAGAAGGAAAAACAGGAACAGGAAAATACATGTCCGTGATCTTCAAAGATAGACTCTCTGGGACTGCTGACCAGAAAGACCTCTGGGGTGAAAAATGCAGGAGTTTCTCTATTTATAACTTACTTGAATATCTAGGAATCCAGTTGAACTACTGAATTCCAATTTCAGAATGACCATTTCTGACCTTGTCTGGTTGCAAAATGGCACCATGGCATTGATAGTTGAGTCCTCGTCCCATGAGAGTCACTAATGGGGGTGTGTGGATATGTAGGAGAGACCTGAGCTTGGATGGTACTTTGGGTGACATCACCATGTGCAGAGTGGGTAAAGGAGACCTGGAAGCATATGTCATTGGCTAAAGCTGTCTCTTATTCATGTGTCCGTTTATTAGTTTAATCATTCATGCAATCTATTTTTAAATAATTAGTATCTTCTGCTTTCGATCCTAAGTGGGGAAGAGGGTGCAGCTTTGAGACACACGAGCACTCTTTTATTTTTTTGCTCCAAGCAAATGTTACCGAAAGGGCTGAGGACATTAAAGATGTGCTTAGCTGTGACAAGTGCAGACCTTACACCGTTGGGGGCAGCTCCGGAGTGGATCATGGAGGGCGCATGAGGGCACAGCCTCCAAGGTCAGGCTGAAGGGATTCAGACAGTGGATGCCACAAGGAGGTTGGAAATGCAGGAAAACGCAGGCTTCGCTGTGACATAAGACAAACCTTTCACCGTCCCGCACTCTTCTCAACTTCTCAAGTCCCTTCTTTCCCCTCATTACGATCGCTCCTCTCCGAGCTCCCTTTGGCTTCGCGCTCCTTTGCGGCTTCACTGCGTTCGCTGGGAAAGCCCCATATTGCATAACGCTAACTCTCATCGGCTTTTCTCCAGTTTTCATTCAACTCACTGCGTTTGTAGGAAAGTGAATATTCCAATGTTGACTCATGGCAGATTCTAAATTCAAGAGAATTCTCCCATGAAAGCCTCAAGGGCAAACCTGCAATAATCCTTGACCACTCATTACCATCGTCCACTCCATGCATGGATGGTTCTTAATTCCTCCTCTGTCCTCAAACCCCTAACCTCTCTGTTGTGGACTGAATTCTTGTGCTTCCAAAATTGATGTTTACAAGACCTAATGCTCAGTGTGGCTGTCTTTGAATTAAGGTTAAAGGAGGTCATAAAGGTGAGGCCCTGATCCTAAAAGATTAGTGTCCTTATAAGAAGAGACACCGGACAGCGTGCTCTCTATCCACCATGTGAGGGCTCAGCAGGAGGCAGCCGTCTGCACGCCATGACAAGAGCTCTCAACAGGAGCCAACCCTTCTGGTGCTCTGATCTCAGACTTCCAGCTACCAGAACTGTGAGAAACACATTTCTGCTGTTTAAGCCACGTAGTCTGTAGTGTTGTGTTATGGCAGTCTGAGCCAACTAAGGTGGATTTTAGTGCTGAAAACTGGGGTACAGTTGTAACGAATATCTAAAAAACTTGAAACCAGGCAACAGGCAGAAACTGGAGTTTGGTTGTACATGCTAAGAATGCATAGATCGCCATGAAAGACTATTGGTAGAAGCATGACATTAAAGGCGATCCTGGTAAGATCTCAGATGTTCGTATGCTTATAATTATACCTGGAATCATAGCTGTATAATATTAAGCTTTTCTCTTGGTAATCGAATACTGACTGGCCTAAATCTGGACTTGAGGATAGTGAGTGCGCCTGGGTATGTGTTCGTGTGTGTGTACCTTTTTATTTTGCTATTCTTGTCAATAACCAGGCAACTGATGATATGTTTGTACTGGCTTTATGAACACACTGTCACCAAATAGTGGATTAAAACATTTTGAAACTTACAACAATGGATTTGACCACTTCCTCTGGGGGCCATGCAGAGCAAGCCCCCTGAGCCCACATGAGCTAGACACAGCCTCTATGAACAGGAGACAGGGGCTCTTAGGGGCAGAGGGTACACTGAGCCCATGGTTTTTGGTCTCACTTCCCCACCTGCATCTGTCACTGTGGAAATGGTTGCTGTACCACAGAACACAGTAATAGTCGGCCTCATCCTCCGGCTGGGCCCCCGTGATGGTGAGGGCGGCCTTGCCTCCAAGCAGGGAGCCAGAGAATCGAGCAGGCACCCCTGGGACTCGGTTGTCGGTATCACCTATTAGACCCCGGGGTACCTGGTAGGGCTTCTGTTGGATCCAGTCAGCATAATTACTAGTGGTGACGGCCCCAGCACTGGAGCCACAGGTGAGTGTGACCGTCCCCCCTGGGGTCGTGGACAGTGAAGCCTCCTGAGTCACCACGGCCTGGGAAGTGCCCCCTGAAGAAAATCAGGAGAGGGGACAGGGTCATGAAGATGCACTGTGACCTCCCCCGCCCCACTGTCCCAGGAAATCCCCCTCACCTGTGCAGTGAGCCAGAAGCGTGAGCAGGAGAGGAGCCCAGGCCATGGTGTAGACGCCCCGGTGCTCTGCTTCTCAAGACCCCCCAGCAGAGTCAGCCTTTGCAGCTCTCATTATCACTCCTATGGCCTGTGGGGGCGGGGCTGCCATGCAAATGAGCTCCTCTCCCGGGAGTCCTCAGCAATGTGGCCAGCTCACAGCTACTGAGCTGTTTCCCATCAGTGAGCACATGTCAATGGAACCCAGGGCCCAGAGGACTGGTTCACAGCTGAGCTCGTTTTCCCAGGCGCTGGCCCACAGCCCCCTCTAGTGTCGGTAGTGAGAACATCACCGATGGGCAGATGCACCCCTGCAAGGCTTTGCCTTCTTTTCCCTCCATTGTCCTCGGGTCTGGAGTTTGAGGTTCCTTCGGGAGGTGACTTTCCGCACCCGGAATTCTTCACAGGAAACCTGGTGAAGGAGTTCGGGTACGTGGAAGCTTAAATGCACTGCTGCATTTAATGGAAATTCTGGTAAGAATTATGGATGGAAAAGCAGTGGTAAAAAACACCTGTTCTCAGGTGAATAGCGGCACATACAGTTTTCCCTGAAACACTTGCTTGTGTATTTATTTATGTCATTTAGTCATGAGTTTCGTACCATGGGACTGGGGTCCTGCCCAGTGAAACCCCTCAGCTCCGACCCCTTCCTCTGAGCCTGGTGGGAGTCCTTCCCCCAGCTCTCCACCAGGGCGGGTTTATTCTCTGAGTTTGTGGACCAGGGGCCTCTGGACTCAGGCCGAAGGCGCTGAGGAGGGCGGAATGAGGTGTGGAGAGGGACACAGGTAGGGAGTGGATGGAAAAGCCGCCAGTCTCCCTCGTGAGGGTCCTCAAGATGCCAGAAATCAGCTCGCCCAGCCAGGGACAGGACAGGGTGCTTTGCCTAGGAAACTGAATGGCACATCAGGGGAAACACTGAGCCACTGATCCTGGTGTTGGCGCAGCCTGGTGACAGTGCATTTTTAGCCGCAGCACAAACGACGCTGTTCTGAGTGACTCTGAGGGTGACCTCCCCACGCTCCGCGCTATGCACCATCGCATTGTACCTCCTGCCTCCCCGAGGCTCCCGTTCTCGCTGTCCTCCAGCCAGAAGGCTGGGCCTTTGCATACCCAGGTCTCCTGCAGAATTCCTGCTAAGAAGCCTGCCTTTGGAGGAGAGGGTTGAACAGACAGGAGAAACGTAATGGGAGGGGTGGATCCCCACCCTCCGAGACCCTGACGTCCTCCTGCCAGAGAAGTGAGGGGCCTCAGGGCCTCCCCTCCTGCAGCCGATGCTTCCAGGGGATCCTTCCGTCTTCTCAAGACCAAATTCAAGGGCTCCTTCTCCAGGAGCTCCCTCCGTCTGCCACGAGAGAGCCCACTTGCTGCCTTCAAGCTGTCCTCAGTCCCAGAAGGGAGATAATGGAGAAAGAATCTTGATAATATCGCTGCTGTCTCGGTGAGACTTCAAATTCTAGTTGCCTCCTGAATCCGGCTGGTACTACTTTCAGTTGGTGAATTCAGGTGGCTTTGTCCCCAACAGGGACCGGAGATTATGGCAGGGACCCATTGGGAAACCTTTCTAGCTCCATCAGTTAGACCCTGGGCGCCTGCTAGGGCCTCAGCCGGGTGAGGTGGCAGAGCTCCTGTTCACGACCACCCTATCTGGAGCCGCAGGTGAGTGTGCGCGTCCCTCCAGGAGCTGCGGACGCTGAGGCCTCCAGAGCTGATGGGCAGGTGGCAAATGAACACATAAAAAATGCTCAGCGTCATTTGTCATTGAGGGATGCATATTATCATGACATAAATATGTACATATTAGAATGACTAAAATAAAAATTTAAAAAGTGACACAAAAACCAGACAGGTAATTTCCCATAGTGATACTGATACGTCCATTAAACAAATTCTGCATACGTTTGTTCAAGCTGAGTCCGTCAATACTGATGGATTGTTTTAAACGAAAGTAGGAGCCCGCACGTAAAACTAACGTCAGGAAGACTGAGATGCGGGCTCGGCGCGCCCCTTCTGGACAACTGGCTGAGCCTGCGCTGTGGGTGCTGCGCCGCCCCTTCCCCACGGGGACACCGAGGGGAGAACCCACGGGGAGGGACGTTGGCGCCGCATCGCGGACTCGTTCGCTTTCCAATTAAGCACGAGCACAAAGCCGGGGTCCTTCAAAGGAGAGTAATCTTTGAGGCCGATTTTACAATACATGAAATTTTAAAAAAGTGTATTTATCTTCTCACATTCTAAGGTTTTTCCATATTTTGATTTGAAACTAAGATTGTGATTCAGGAAAAGCTCACAAGGGACGGGGGCATTTATTCTGATCCAAAATGGTGCAAAATCTAGTAAAAAACACTTTCTTCATCTTGTACTATTTGACAATAAATACAATCGTTTCCAACTGGAGTGGACCAACAGAATTCTCTTACCAACATTGGTATTTTGCTGCACTCTGAAAAGTGAAGAAACACAAAAAATTTTACCTGTGCATTTAAAAATACTAAGTGTGTGAGCGCCGGTCTGCAGAGCTACCGAGGCTGCTCATGTGTTTTCCCGGTGAGAACACTTTCTTTTCAGAGCGTTCACAGACGCGGCCTCTCACATTCAGGCCCCACGGCTGGTCCCTGGGGGGCTGACGCTGACCTCCCACAGCATTTCATTCTCGCAGTGGAGACAAGTCATAAGGTTTCTGCTTGTGGTTGGCTTTCTCTTATGGAGACAAAAGTCACTGCCGGGGGGCCGCGATAATCACGTGGTTAGTCTCTGTCACACAGACACAAATACACACACACACAAGCGCATGTGCGTGATCCTTCCTAAAATATATCGCGATGCTGTGGATTGCCACATAGTTGTATTTCACCTTTGTTCCACTGGTCTTTTTCTATAGGAAATGTCTACTCAGTTCTTCCTATATTTGACTGTCATTTTTAAATTTTAGCTTGTTCTAACTTTTTAGGCTCCTCAGGAACATGCTATGTAAAGATGGGACGGAGTTTTAGTGAGGCACCATTTAAACCAGAAACCCCGGGGCTCAGGTCTGTTGTCATTATCAGTAAGTTACTAAAGCCTCAATAGTCATGTCAGAGCCTTGGAAACCATGGGGCCGAGGGTTTTTGTGCAACTTCCTCATCTGTCTCAGTCACTGTGCTGAGTGCTGCTTTCATACACCTGACAGTAATAGTCGGCCTCGTCCTCCGGCTGCAGCCCGGAGATGAGCAAATACGCTGTATTGGCCGAGGTGTCTTTGGATCCGGAGACTCGACTGGGGACCCCAGGTCCCAGCTTCTTGTCTGTGTCTGAGTAGTAATACAGGAACAACCGGGGAGGGCCCCCTGGCTTCTGCTGGTACCAGTATATGTTTTCACCACGAACACTGAGGTCACTGCTCAGGGTGCAGGAGAGTCTGGCTGATGTTCCCGGAGATGCAGAGAGGGAGGGCGGCTGAGTCAGCACAAACGGGGAGATGGAACCTGCGAACACAGACACATCAGATTAATAGACAGATTAGGATGCAGTGGCCTTGAGTCTCTGGGGCCTGTTTTTACCTGTGCACTGAGAGAGGAGCAGGAGGAGCACGGGGGTCCAGGCCATGGTGCTCGCAGCCCCTGAGCCCACAGTGGGGCTGGGCTGCCCCAGGCCTCCTTTTCTTCCCCACCCTTCGCCAGAGGAGGGGCTGTGCATGCAAATGTGTGTCCATCCAGTGACCGCCCAGCCCCTCCCTGAGCCCTGGTGCTGGAGCTCAGCTCACACCCAGACTGAGGAGGGTGGAGGTTGGCTTCACCCCCTGGGAGAGCCCTGGGAGGAAGCACCTGCTGACACCACACAATGGTCCCTGCTCAGGGGAGTCTGCCAGGCAGAGAGGACACAGCTGCTGAGTCCCATCAGGGAGCACAGAGAATAGGCCCCAAGCCCATGCTCCACTGAGTGAATACTCCTCACTGAGCAGCTGTGTAGGGAATACAGGGCTGTCCCCCAGCGCCCCCTGCTGGCAGCAGGACATACACCTCCCGGTGGCCCAGAGCCTTGAGAGCCCAGCTGCTTTGTGCAGCTCACCAGGTCTCTGTCTCTAGTCACACACCCATGGGCTTGATTCCTAGTTGATGATGCTGATGTGCTGTACATTGATTTTATTTGTTTGTATTGCATGTTTCTGCAACAGCCTCACGACCTCTCAATTGTTTTTTTTTATTTTTTCTTAATTGTCAAACTGTGTTTCTCATGTCTTTTTGTTAATTTGAAATTTTTTTAGGTGATACTTGGACTTGATTGTTTTTATATAAATATGAAAAATATTCACATTTCCCATTATTTATGTGTGATACTTGTTATTTTAAAATTCAATGTATAATATTGATAAATCAAACAATCATAGTTTTCAGATTTTTTAAATAGTAATATATCTACTTTATCAACACATCTATTTCTACATTTATTCTTCTCTTTTCCCTCTTTTGGTGGAATTTTTACTTTGTCTTACACTGTCCTCAGGCATTCCTTGGCAGGTGGCTGTCAGGGTTCCCTGTGGTGACACTGTGTGGGGTGGGGGGAGAAGGGGCTGAGGCTAAGCACCATGCATGTCTTGTCCCCAATGGAGAGGCCTCTGCTGAGGCATCAGATGACACAGGCTGCGCCACCATTTCACTGTCCAAGGAAATGACAGAGAGACGTGGTTAGATGGAGACTCAGGATCAGTCCTAGGAAAATGTTTGGGTCCTGAGGCTGCCTTGCACGTCCCAGGCAGGTGCCAAGGGACTTTCCTGTGCTGTGGTCCTTGCATGGCAATGGTGGCCTCCCGCTGCCCATTCCACTGATTCTGAGAAGAATCCTGTTTCTGAAGAAGGTTCTGCTGTGTTGAGGTGAACACAGGCTGAGGGTGTGATTTCAGCAATAGCTCGGTTTAAAGTTTGTCAAAGTCAGTGATTCCTAAGACAGCGCAGAGCCTCAGCGGCTCATCACTGAGAAACAACATAGTACAGAGAAGATGGTCAGTGTCATTAACTGCTAGAGAACTGCAAATTAAAACTCAGGTGAGATATCGCTTTTCCCACTCTAGAAAGACTGTGATCAAAATGAGAAATAATAAGATTTTTGTGATGATGAGAAGAAATTGTGACCCTAATACAGTGTTGGTAAAATTTTAACCATTGCAGCCTTGTTGGAAAACTTATTTTTTCCCCCATATTGGAAATCTTCTGATGATTCTTCAAAAAATTTAATATTAAGATATTGTGACTCAGCAATCCCAAACTTAGGTGTCTACCCAAGAAATGAAAGATATCCACAAAAACAAAATGAAAAACTACTTTCCAGCACATGCACAAAGAGTCCTAGCAGGTTAATGCATAATAGACACGGGATGAAAAATAATCTAATGTCCACCATTGGATGACTGGATAAGCAAACTGGACTATGTCCATATAGTGGATTATTATACTGCAAAAAAACAAAACAAAACAAAACAAACAAAAAAAGGATGACCCACTCGAGTTACAACACATCTCAGAAATAGTTGCACAAGAACTAAGAGAAACCAGTCACGAAGTCGACCTATTTTCTGGTTCCATCTATGTGAAATGTCCAGAATAGGTCAACTTTTTGAGACAGAAGGTGGATCAGTTGTTTCCAACGTTTGGTAGAAATTTGATGAGGAGTGAAGCAGATGTGTGGGGACTTCCTCTGAGGGATGATGGAAATGTTCCCAAATTGATTTGGGGAATGGTTGCCCAGCCTTGTGAATATTCTAAACACTAAGCCATACATTTTAAATGTATGCAATTTGGCATGTAAATTACTGCTCATTAAGTACACACACACACACACACACACATATACACATACTCATACATATATTTAAAATAAACTATGATAGGCATCAAAACTCATTGAGCCTTTAAAATGTGGCCATAGTGCCTGCTTTATTTGTCAGAGGCAGTCAGACGTATGGGCGATCAGGGAAAGACAAGCAGGTTTTTGCCTCTGATTCCCGTGCAGCTTGAGTACGGTATCATCGCTGATGCTAACATCCCAAGTCAAATAGTAATGAACAGGCTCATCCTCAGGCTGGAGGCCTGCAGTGCTCACATAGGCCATGTTGTCAGAACTGGAACCAGAGAACCGATCTGGCACCCCTGAGGGCCGAGTACTTCCGAGCATCACGGTTTTGGGGGCAGCACCAGGAATCTGCCGGTACCACCCTGCACCAGAGCTTCCAACATTGTTGCTGTTTCCGGTGCAGGACAAGGTGACCTTCTGTCCCACAGCCCCCGACACCGAGGCTTCCTGCCTCAGGCCAGACTGCGCCCAGGTCCCTGGAACAGAGGAGCAGAGACGCAGAGAGTGAGACGGGGGACAGTGCGCACAGCATGTGCTGA
>BNJM01000633.1:249950-260921 GCA_015472975.1 Rousettus leschenaultii | reverse complement strand
TTTACTGCTAAGTGAACTATCCACGTGGTCTGCAGGGACAAACAGTGAATGAGAGTGTAACTGTTCATGCTCTTTGAATCAGAAAAGTCCCAGGGGGAGCAGTGGGGACTCTAGTCTTCCTGTGATTGGCATATTTTGATGCTGAACCCCCTCCCAATTACCGTAGGCAGACAGGGGAAGAGGAAGCCCTGTGTTGCAGAGTCATATTGGAGAGCCGGAGGAGACACATGGCCCTGAGCCACTGGGCAGGAGAGCTGGGCTGTGCAGCCCCCTCCGCACGGCGTGCTGGCCATGTCCACCCTCTCTCTTCCCTTCTGCCTCTGAGGCTGAGCAGTTCTGAGCATGTGAGGAGGTTTTGGTTGCACTTCCCCGTGGGTTCGCATCACTGTGTAAGTATAACTACCCATATCCAGACTACAGTAATAGTCGGCCTCGTCCTCAGGCTGGGCCCCCGTGATGGTGAGGGTGGCTTTGTTCCCAGAGATGGATCCGGAGAAGCGACCAGGGATCCCAGAGGGGCGGTAGTTTGTGCTATAGATAAGCATGCGGGGAGCCTGGCCTGGGGTCTGCTGGTACCAGCTGGGGTAGTTACTGGTAGAGACTGACCCAGAGCTTAGGCCACAGGTGAGTGTGACCGTCCCTCCAGGAGACACTGACAGTGATGGCTCCTGGGTCACCACAGTCTGAGAATTTGCCCCTAAATAAAAAGAAAACAACAGGAGAGACACAGGCATTATGAGAAATGCGATCGGCCTCTGATTCTCCTTTTATGTGCCCCCCGAGGATGCAGAGTCCCTTCCCCTGACCTGAGCCGTAAGCGAGGAGCCCCAGCAGCAGCACCGTCCAGGCCATGGTGGGGACACTCACAGGACGCGGCCTCCTCAGGCTCCTGGGCTGGAGTGCGGTGTCCTCGGGCCTTTTTATGCCCCCCAGGCCCATTAGGAGGAGAAGGTGCTTCATGCAAATCAGCTTCCTCTGTCATTTAGTCCCAGTGTCACCCTGATGTCCCCTGGGGAAGATCTTCAATGAGTCGGGTGCTGGGACCTCACACTGACCAATGACTGAATGGTGACAGACCCTGAGAAAGAATGGCAGAGGTTTTTCACCAAATCAGCTTCCTCATGTCCCTGGTGACGTCAGTCCCAAATTTTGCCTCTGGAAACACAAGGGCTCAACGATGAGATGGGTGTGCTCACCTCCCGGCCCCATCGATCTAGCTCATGCTAAATCGAACCCCATTCCTGGGAACATTTCATCCTCCTCAGTGAAATTCCTTCTTGTCTTCTTTGATGGAGATTAGCAGTCACTCTCCCTCCAGCAGTGAGTCCACCGGGGAATCGCAGAGTTTATGTCCTGGTGTGAAGGGAAAAACGCCTTCCCTGCCTGGTGCCAGTTTTAAGGGGACCAGAGTTCCGTATGCTTTTGCCAAGAGCTTCACTGTCAGGCTTTGGAAGGCAAATGTCCTTTGCTCTAAAAAACTGTCTATTATATGGATGAGTTTCAAAATAAAGGGGTTTTGAGGAGAATGGCTCAAAATGTCATCATAAAATTATAATTTTCTTCACCACATCAACTATAACAAAACAGAATCACGTATCCCATTATGAGAAATGGAAACAGCACTGAGCATAGACGAGGTGGTGAGAACAGCATAGAACGTTCTAAAACTCCCTTTCTCGTCACTCCTGCTGTGGGGCAGAAGGAAAGGGAAGGGTGGAAACGGGGTTTGGGATGAGCGGGGGACGGGCAGGAGGGTAAAACGTCTCTAGTCACTGGCGACAATGAGATACACACATGATGTTTTTTAAACTGTGAAATAAAACTGCAATTTACGGTATTCTTTTTGGAATCGCGCGCAAATGATCTGTGTATTAAACCTTGTGCTGCTATTTTCCTTTCTCTTCGTATGGGTTCGAGAGCCACACCACATATCGTAGAACAACATTCATTATAAATTACTTTTCGTATTATACAAATATGTAATCTGATAGCATAGAGAAATACAGATATTTTCACATCTCTCAAATGTGGACATGAGGACTATTAAAACGCAAGCAAAAGAAATAACAAGAAAACAGTATACGAACAATATCACTTCCCGTGGGTCCCTCTAAAATCTGAAATCAGTGAAAACTGACAGAAGAGAAAGAAACAACTGAAACGGCGACACAGGCAGGACTAACGCACTTGCCGCGCACCTCACCGTGGACACACGGGGAGTCCTGTTACCGGCGGGGCTCCCTGAGGGCCGCCACGAACACACTGCCTCAGGCGTTCTCCAGGCACCGTGGGTCCCATTAGTGTCCCCCCGGAGCAGACCTGGGTGGGGATTAGGAGCCAGTGCGGAATGGAGGGGTGGAGAGGCTGGATAAGGGAGACACACCCAGGGCCCCTGGGGGTCCTGAGTGCCACTGCCTGATGCAGGGAGGTGCTTCCTCTGGGAGGAGCTTTTCCCTATGAGGGGACCTGCTGATGCAGGCTGAGACCGCCGCCTCATGTCTACTGTCCCACAGAATCTAGGCGCATATACTCTAGACTCAGTCCAAATCCTCCCTGAGGGCTAAGGTGAATTTTTCTTCTGATACAATGGCTTCCTCTTGCTCTTATGTTGAGTCCTTTGTGCAATGATCAGCTATGAATATAATGTGATTAGACTGTAATTTTTAATCCTGATACTGTTCATAATGGTATGGACCCCATGTATTTTCTAAAATATGAAAAGGCTACATGCCCGCTAGTTTGATATGTATTTTAACTTATTCTTTAACCAAAGACTTAGGCTATGAGGATGGCAGAGTCACCACCCTCTGACCCAGGACCCCGGTTTGGAATGGGAATGTGGTAGAGAGAATAGATAATGACCACCTGTGCCCAGATTCCAGGAGCAAAAGGCCGTGCACATGCCCTTCCTCCCAGCATCCTTTCCCTGTCCCCTAAAGGAAACTGCATTCCAATGAGTGAGGAGAAGAGAGGAATCTGGGTCATGGGGCAGGAGTCTCGGAGCTCTGCTTGCTGAGGCCTAATTGTTGGCATTGAGACTCTTCCTCCCCAGGTGTGTCCTCTCCTGCACCCAGGTAGCACAGTAGGTCAAGTTTCTTAAACGAATTTATTTCTGTTGTGTGATTGTCCATCAACCATTGCCTGTAAATTAGGTCTGGACCATGACTTCGTGAAAGGAGGATGACATATGAGGCAAATGTGTGTGTCAGAGCCGAGTGCTCATGTGGCTCCTGGTGGCCCAGGTGCAGGAAAGTCACACATCAGTGAGGACACTACCTGCTCAAGTGTGCAAGAGCCAGTGGAGCATTCTCCCAGCCTGCCTGGCCCAGACCCTGAGCTCTCAGAACCAGTCCACATGCGCCCCCTGCTGGTCGCCAGTCTCAGTTCCCAGCCCATTTCACTCCACCTGGCTCCCCTGGAAGGGCTTCTGATTTCTGCAGGTGGATCTTCCTCACTTCGCTTGCCAGGGCAGTAGAAGGAGAAGGCCCACTGTGTGCAGTCTGGGGCAAAGACATTCAGTTCTCAGGTCCCTAACGACCTCCAGGCAGATAACTAGATGCATCTGTAGCAGATGTTTCAGGATTTCCTGATGCTTGATTTTGCCTCTGCCTTACCCCTGGTGAATTACGAGCACACGATGACCCTGAACCAAGAGCCAGGCTTAAATTTCCCCAGGAACCCCACTTGCTCACACCTGGTAATAACTCTCCTTGGGTGACCCTTGCAGGTGCAATACTGGCTGACGGTTGTTGTTGTTGTTGTTGTTGCAGGTGTAAAGATTTGGTGGTGGTTGTTTGTTGCTGTAGTCGTTGTTGTAAGGGGTGGCTGACATTTCCCCACGCACATTACATGTGTGTTTGCAATGAGAGCAAAATGTCCTCAGGGAAAATGTGTCTTTTTCCTTGATTACTTCTGTAGGTTCTCAGGTGCCATTGAAAATGACCCCAACAGGAGTTTTTATTTTGACTCTGATATATTTAAGGTTCTTTTACTCTAGGTTTGTAAGTTTTCTCATCTGCGGATTGAGATGGAAAGAACATTACTATGAATATAACTCCTATTCTTTATAGAGGTCTTTCCTCCATTTCTGGCCTAGGAAGCCCTCAGGATGTGTTCCCAGTCAGCCTCGGGCCTGATCAAGTCCATTTGTTAAGAAATCTATGGATTTAATGGAGGTGGGATTTCTAAGGATTAGGTCTAAAATGCTGACAGCTACTATATATCATCCCAGACAAAAAACCAGAGAGGTTGAAAAACTACAAGATGTCCCAGGGTTAAAGTGGGGAAAGTAAGAGAGCGAGGGTCTGATAGTTACGCCCTTAATGGGGGGCGTCTTCCGGGGCCTGGGGGTCAGGATCCCCTCAGAGGGTGATCTCAAGAGAGAGAGAGACTCTGCCTTTCCTGATATTTTGTGACTCAAGGAAGGAGCAGCAAAGCCTGGCCAAGAGCAAGGAAGGACCTGCACGGGCTTGGTGGGGGGTCGCAGGGGACTCCTAAGTTACAGATGCTCACATCTGCTTCCCTTGTCTCCCTACCCAACAAGTCTGAGGGAAATTTTGGACTCAGGGAGACAGGAAGAGGGACACCAGGCACAAGTGGGGTGCAGACATGGAAAAGTAGTCATCGCTTTGAGTTCTTGACAAAGACATGAGATTGAATTACATGGGTTCCCTGTGGCCAGATCCTGAGCTGGGTCCCTTGGCATCGGCCTCCTGTTGACCCTTCCATTGATTAGCCAGAAGGAATCTGTGCTATCGTAAGCAAGTTTCCGCCTGTGGAGAGGTGACCATGCTGAGAACATGCCGTGAAATACAGTTCAGCCATCCTCAAAGCCTCAGACCCTTTAAAATCTTTAGATCCTAGGGGTGGTGACCACTTTAGCAAGAGAGTCAGCCTTGACGTGAAGTTAGATGCAGGAAGGGGCCAGAGTGTGATGGTCCCACAGGAGGGGAGGGAGGACGGAGTCTCCAGTCCTCTGGAGTCTGGAGCACTATGCCAGGATCACCCACGTCTGGTCCTAATGAACAGCCTCTTCTCAGGGCAGGATCTAAGAGCTCCTGGGCATCCATTTCTTGCCAGAGGAGTCATTTCACCTGGCTCTGCGACAGAACTCCACGTACCACGTCTCTGGAGATCCTGTCTAGATGTTTTGTTGCCGGGCAATACTGTGTGTCTCTGTAATGCTTCTTTTTGTGCTGTAGACATTGTTATTCCAGAGATCTGACCCCACACCATGGATGGATGTGTCAGCACAGCCTGGGTGCAGGCGTCTCAGTGACTTGAAAGACAAAGGGACATGAGATTTGGGTCCCTAATCACTTTGTCCACAGTCTAAGAGACTTGAGGATCCAGAACACAGAGGTTGATTTTGCCAGAGAGGTTGTTAAGTGAGGGGGAATTGCAAAAGGAGAAAGGCAGCAACTCTGGGATCCCAGGCATCTGAATGCAAACTGAGTAGGAAGCCCCACTGTCCCCATGTGAGGTGTGGCGGGAATACTGTCAGGAAACGAGCTACACACCCATTTCTCATGTCCGCACTTGATCACGTGAGCAAACACTCGGTGCTCCCGCTGGCACTGCTGCAGGGGGAGACTGACTGTGGGGCCCGGGGTGCTGACCCTCATCTCCCGGGCCTGGTGCAGTCGAGGAGGATGGGGACCTGCCATGGTGCTGAGCAGTGGTGTTTGGCTCCATCCTCGAGTTGTATCTGGGAGCTTCTGCTGTAGGTGACATGGCAACAACAAAGAGAACCAAAGTTCCTAGAGGACTTGGCCATTTCAACACGCGCAAATCTTTGATGATGTGAACAGACCCTGATACCGATGTGTCAGAATCACTCCGTTCTAGCCACCGGTGTTGCTTCTCCAGGACAGTAGCTATTTGCTTTCTGTCCTGGGTCCCCAACCCCTAAGGAAGGTGGATCAGCGAGAAGAGAGGTAGAGACCTGAGGGCACAGGGCAGGGTTCCCACAGCAGATGTGGCAGAGCTGACGAAGGATGCTGCATGAGCTTGACTGTCAGGAACCTTCGCCTTTGTGGCTAAGATCACAGAAGAAAGGGGCATCAGGCACGTGGTGTGGACAACCCACAGCCCTGTTTCTTGGGCCCCAGAGCTGAGGCCCAGCCGCCTCACATCTCTTTCTCTGCTACAACCCACAAAGCCCTCTTTGTCTTTCTGTCCCATTCTTGGGTCCTGTCCTGTGGAATTTTCAATGCTCAGTGTTGAAGGAGATGGAGTGTGTGCCCTGGGTCCACAAAGGCCCTGAGAGGGCCGAGCCTCAGGAAGTGCAGGTCAGGGAATCTGAGATTTCTCAGTAGGCCTGGATTACCACGATATCCACGCCCACAAGACCAGGCATGCGACACCCAGCGTGTGGCAAGGACATCCCCACAGGCTTTCTGAGACGGAGCGAGGCAGCTATTGGAGGACACCCATTACCTGAGAAGGGTCTCACATTGTCTTCCCAGTACTTGTGGACACAGATTCCATATCTTACCCACGGAAATACAGTCAGAGTCAGAGTTCCTGAAATCACATGGTGCCCTCTTCCATGCGAGCCTTCATGGTTCTGATTCTCCTTGAACAGGGTGCAGGTCACAAAGGGATGAGGTTACAATCACAACCACGTCACCCCAGTGCACATTACAGGTGACAGCACACACTCAGCACTAGGGGCGCCCTGCCCAGGCCGGCTGCACCCACACTGCCCGTCCCCCCTCAGGGCAGCGTCTCACCTCCTGCTCTTTGTACCCTTAGCAACTAAAGCTGCTGTCCCTGCCACACCTGGATGTGGCTCCTGTGACTTCCCATCTCCCTCCTCACTCCCTGTCCTCAGACGCAGGCAGGTCGTATGAACACGGAGTAGAATTCTCTCGGGTGAAAATTCCTATTACGTATATTCTTAGGGTTTCCAATTTTTTCTGAAATCGACCACCATCGCAGTTTATTATACCCGAAGTCATTGCAATGATTCTATTCATCAATTTGGGGACATCTCCTAACCACATTGACTATTTCCATACATAAGCTAGAATTATTTGTGCATTCATTTAAATATTTAGCTTTAGAACGTTTTATAAATTTCAGTGCATAAAAATTTTAAATTCTGTCAGATTTTTCCTAAAGTGTTTCATATGTGTGATGCTACCGTAAATGTCTTATTTTTACCTCTGGCTTGGAGAGCCTATCGCGTCCCCACCCAGGGGAAAGCACTCAGACCTGGAGCAGCACCGAGTCACCCCTCTGCGCCCTCAGGAGGGCGGGGCCTGACCCAGCCCCTCAGGCTCCTCCTGTTTCCCCACTGAGGGCGGTGGACCTCTGACACGGGGTTCCTGCCAGTGGACACGGTGACAGGGGGAGAATATACTAGGAATGGATCAGTGTAAATTAAAACCGAAGATAAGCATGTGATATTGTCACATCAATTGTTCTGAGGAAATCAGGTGTTGATAGAAGAAATGACAAAGAAGTCACCCCCGCTCTGGACTTGGTCAGAGCTGCTCCCATGAGCGATGGCGCCAGGCAGGAAAAGTGAGGGGGAGGTTTGTGTCTCGCTTCCCCATAGGTCTGGAGCACTGTGCGAGTCTTAGATTTGTCATCCCAGGTGTTACAGTAATAGTCGGCCTCATCCTCAGGCTGCAGCCCAGAGATGAGCAGAAGCCCTGCGTTGGCCGAGGCGTCTTTGGATCCAGAGAAGCGGCTGGGGACCCCGGAGCCCTGGTGCTTATCAGAGTCTGAATTGAACCTCAGGAGATAGCGGGGAGGGCTCCCTGGCGTCTGCTGGTACCAACGTACATTAGAGTCTGCAACACTGAAGCCACTACTCAGCGTGCAGGTGAGTCTGGCTGTTGATCCCGGAGATGCAGAGAGGGAGGGCGGCTGAGTCACCACAGGCTGGGAGAGGGAACCTGCAAACACAGACAAACATGGTCACTCGCAGAAGAAGCCAGAGAATATTTATCATTAATTTGAGCCTGAGGGCAGTGATGTTGGGCGATGCCCAGGGTTCCCGACGCCTGTCCCCACCTGTGCACTGAGAGAGGAGCACGAGGAGCACGGGGGTCCAGGCCATGGTGCTTGCAGCCCCTGAGCCCACAGTGGGGCTGGGCAGCCCCAGGCCTCCTTTTCTTCTCCACCCTCCCCCAGAGGAGGGGCTGTGCATGCAAATGTGTGTTCATCCAGTGACCGCCCAGCCCCTCCCTGAGGGGGTGCTGGAGCTCAGCTCACACCCAGACTGAGGAGGATGGAGGTTGGCTTCACCCCCTGGGAGAGCCCTGGGAGGAAGCACCTGCTGACACCACACCAAGCTCCCTGCTCAGGGGACTCTGCCAGGCAGAGAGGACACAGCTGCTGAGCCCCATCAGGGAGCACAGAGAACGGGCTCCAATCCCAGGTTCCTTTTAGTGAATGATCCTCACTGAGCCAGTGTGTAGGGACCACAGAGCAGTCCCACAGTGCCCCCTGCTGGTGGCTGGACACACACCTCCCCGTGGCCCAGAGCCCTGAGAGGCCAGCTGCTTTGTGCACCTCAGCAATTCCCTGTCTCTAGTCACATAGCCATGGGCTGATTCCTAGTTAATGTGATTCCGATACACTATACATTGATTTTTATTTGTTTGTACTTTTTGATTTCTGCCATAGCATTGTTGTCTTTCAATTGTTTTTCTTCAAAAATGTATCTTGATTACAAAGCTGATTTCCCATGCCTTTTTGTTAATTTGAAAATATTCGATGTGGTTCCATGTGTCACGGTTAGCACGTCTGCTTTACACGCAGAAGGTCCTGTGTTTGTGTTCCAGTGAAGCCGCGGTCCGTGATCTACGGCCATCCACCCTGAACAAGCCGGATGTCTGATCTAGGAAACTAAGCTGGGTTGAGCCTGGTTAGAACTTGTATGGGAGACCACTTAGGAAGACCAGGTGCTGTAGGCATTAGTAATAGTAAATAATAGAAAAAGAAAATATTCTAGGCTACTCTTGGACTTATTGTTTTTCCCATAAAAATAAGAAAAAGGCCACATTTCCCAATATTTATGAATGGTATTTATAAGATTAAATTTATAACATTGATAATCACATAATCTTTATTTTTTGATTTTTGATTTAATCTATTCTCTGTATTAACACGTCTATTTCTATGTTTATTTAAGTTTTCTTTTACCACTTTGTTGGATATTTTATTTTGTCTTACACTGTCCTCAGGCATTCCTTGGCAGGTGGCTGTCAGGGTCCCATGTGGTGACGCTGTGTGGGGTGGGAGGAGAAGGGGCTGAGGTTAAGCACTATGCAGGTCCTTGTGCCCAGTGGAGAGGCCTCTGCTGAGGCATCAGATAACACAGGCTGGGCCACCGTTTCACTGACCTGGGGACTGAAGCAGAGACGTGGTCAGAATGGAGACTCAGGATCAGCCCTGGAAAACGTTTGGGTCCTGAGGCTGCCGTGCGCATCCCAGGCAGGTGCCACAGGACTTTCCTGTGCTGTGGTCCTTGCATGGCGATGGTGGCCTCCCGCTGCCCATTCCACTGTTTCTGAGAAGAATCCTGTTCATGAAGAAGGTTCTGCTGTGTTGAAGCGAACACAGGCTGAGGGTGTGATTTCAGCAATTGCTCAGTGTAAAGTTTGTCAAAGTCAGTGATTCCTGAGAGAGAACAGAGCCTCAGCGGCTCATCACTGAGAAACACAATACGGTACAGAGAGGATGCTCAGTGTCACTGATCATTAGGGAATTGCAAGTCATAACTGAAGTGAGATATTGCTTTGCCCAGGCTAAAAAGGCTGAGATCAAATTAAGAAATGATAAAGTTTTTTTGTGTGAAGATGAGTAGAAATTGGAATTGAATACAGTGTTGGTAAAATTTTAACCAGTGCAGCTGTACTCGAAAACTTATGACGATTTCTCAAAAAATTTAATTAAAGATGCCATGTGACTCAGTAATCACGTTCCTAGGTGTTTATCCAAGAAATGAAAACAGACATCCACAAAAACAAGGTCAAAAACTTGTTTCCAACACATGTACCAATGGTGCTAGCAGAACCAGAACTTTGTCACCAGCTTTTAACAGTGACCAGGATGCCTGTGTGAAGAATGTGCTTAGGTCTAACTTAATGAATATCATTTTGCTGTGTATAATTCTAGAAGGTTGAAATTTAGAGGGGAAATTGTCAAAAATAGATAATCCCGTGACTATGAGAATCTCTATAAAACATAGAAACCATAAAAAAGTAAGACTACTTCATTTTCTGGGACACATATGCCTCTCGGAGGAGGCATCCTTTAAGCTGTGTCTGAAAAGACAAGTGGAAGTGTGGTTCCCCTGGAGTAACAGAAGGAGTGGAAATAATCCTGAAGCCATGAAAGAATGTGATGTTTCTCAGGCTAGAAAGACCATGGAGATGACATTGCAGGTTGATGATCAGAAAGAGTGGAGAGAGCAGGGCAGGCCTTAAGAAATGATGCAGTCTTGAAAGCAGTAAATAGAAGGAAAAACAGGAAGAGGAAAATGCATTTCCGTGATCTTCAAAGATAGACTCTCTGGGACTGCTGACCAGAAACACCTCTGGGGTGAAAAATGCAGGAGTTTCTCTATTTATAACTTACTTGAATATCTAGGAATCCATTTGAAGTACTGAATTCCAATTTCAGAATGACCATTTCTGACCTTGTCTGGTTGCAAAATGGCACCATGGCATTGATAGTTGAGTCCTCGTCCCATGAGAGTCACTAATGGGGGTGTGTGGATGTGTAGGAGAGACCTGAGCTTGGATGGTACTTTGGGTGACATCGCCATGTGCAGAGTGGGTAAAGGAGACCTGGAGGCATATGTCATTGACTAAAGCCGTCTCTTATTCATGTGTCCGTTTATTAGTTTAATCATTCATGCAATGTATTTTTAAATAATTAGTATCTTCTGCTTTCGATCCTAATTGGGGAAGAGGGTGCAGCTTTGAGACACACGAGCACTCTTTTTTTTTT
>BNJM01000633.1:237829-249936 GCA_015472975.1 Rousettus leschenaultii | reverse complement strand
TTTTTTTTTTGCTCCAAGCAAATGTTACCGAAAGGGCTGAGGACATTAAAGATGTGCTTAGCTGTGACAAGTGCAGACCTTACACCGTTGGGGAGCCGCTCCGGAGTGGATCATGGAGGGCGCATGAGGGCACAGCCTCCAAGGTCAGGCTGAAGGGATTCAGACAGTGGATGCCACAAGGAGGTTGGAAATGCAGGAAAACGCAGGCTTCGCTGTGACATAAGACAAACCTTTCACCGTCCCGCACTCTTCTCATCTTCTCAAGTCCCTTCTTTCCCCTCATTACGATCGCTCCTCTCCGAGCTCCCTTTGGCTTCGCGCTCCTTTGCGGCTTCACTGCGTTCGCTGGGAAAGCCCCATATTGCATAACGCTAACTCTCATCAGCTTTTCTCCAGTGTTCATTCAACTCACTGCGTTTGTAGGAAAGTGAATATTCCAATGTTGACCCATGGCAGATTCTAAATTCAAGAGAATTCTCCCATGAAAGCCTCAGGGCAAACCTGCAATAATCCTTGACCACTCATTACCATTGTCCACTCCATGCGCGGATAGTTCTTAATTCCTCCTCTGTCCTCAAACCCCTAACCTCTCTGTTGTGGACTGAATTCTTGTGCTTCCAAAATTGATGTTTACAAGACCTAATGCTCAGTGTGGCTGTTTTTGAACTAAGGTTAAAGGAGGTCATAAAGGCGAGGCCCTGATCCTAAAAGATTAGTGTCCTTATAAGAAGAGACACCAGACAGCGTGCTCTCTATCCACCATGTGAGGGCACAGCAGGAGGCAGCCGTCTGCACACCATGACGAGAGCTCTCACCAGGAGCCAACCCTTCTGGTGCTCTGATCTCAGACTTCTAGCTACCAGAACTGCGAGAAATACATTTCTGCTGTTTAAGCCACGTAGTCTGTAGTGTTGTGTTATGGCAGTCTGAGCCAACTAAGGTGGATTTTAGTATTGAAAACTGGGGTACAGTTGTAACAAATATCTAAAAAACATGAAACCAGGCAACAGGTAGAAACTGGAGTTTGGTTGTACATGCTAAGAATGCATAGATCGCCATGAAAGACTATTGGTAGAAACATGACATTAAAGGCGATCCTGGTAAGGTCTCAGATGTTCGTATGTTTATCATTATACCTGGAATCATAGCTGTATAATATTAAGCTTTTCTCTTGGTAATCGAATACTGACTGGCCTAAATCTGGACTTGAGGATAGTGAGTGTGCCTGGGTATGTGTTCGTGTGTGTGTACCTTTTTATTTTGCTATTCTTGTCAATAACCAGGCAACTGATGATATGTTTGTACTGGCTTTATGAACACACTGTCACCAAATAGTGGGTTAAAACATTTTGAAACTTACAACAATGGATTTGACCACTTCCTCTGGGGGCCATGCAGAACAAGCCCCCTGAGCCCACATGAGCTAGACACAGCCTCTATGAACAGGAGACAGGGGCTCTTAGGGGCAGAGGGTACCCTGAGCCCATGGTTTTTTGTCTCACTTCCCCACCTGCATCTGTCACTGTGGAAATGGTCGCTGTGCCACAGAACACAGTAATAGTCGGCTTCATCCTCCGGCTGGGCCCCCGTGATGGTGAGGGCGGCCTTGCCTCCAAGCAGGGAGCCAGAGAATCGAGCAGGCACCCCTGGGACTCGGTTGTTGGTATCACCTATTAGACCCCGGGGTACCTGGTAGGGGTTCTGTTGGACCCAGCTAGCATAATTACCAGTGGTGACAGCCCCAGCACTGGAGCCACAGGTGAGTGTGACCGTCCCCCCTGGGGTCGTGGACAGTGAAGCCTCTTGAGTCACCACGGCCTGGGAAGTGCCCCCTGAAGAAAATCAGGAGAGGGGACAGGGTCATGAAGATGCACTGTGACCTCCCCCGCCCCACTGTCCCAGGAAATCCCCCTGACCTGTGCAGTGAGCCAGAAGCATGATCAGGAGAGGAGCCCAGGCCATGGTGTAGACGCCCCGGTGCTCTGCTTCTCAAGACCCCCCAGCAGAGTCAGCCTGCGCAGCTCTCATTATCACTCCTACCGCCTGTGGGGGCGGGGCTGCCATGCAAATGAGCTTCTCTCCCGGGAGTCCTCAGCAATGTGGCCAGGTCACAGCTACTGAGCTGTCTCACATCAGTGAACTCCTGTCATTGGAACCCAGGGCGCAAAGGAATGGTCCACAGCTGAGCTCGTTTTCCCAGGAGCTGGCCCACAGCCCCCTCTAGTGTCGGTAGTGAGAACATCACCGATGGGCAGATGCACCCCTGCAGGGCTTTCCCTTCTTTTCCCTCCATTGTCCTCCAGTCTGGAGTTTGAGGTTCCTTCGGGAGGTGACTTTCCGCACCCGGAATTCTTCACAGGAAACCTGGTGAAGGAGTTCGGGTACGTGGAAGCTTAAATGCACTGCTGCATTTAATGGAAATTCTGGTAAGAATTATGGATGGAAAAGCAGTGGTAAAAAACACCTGTTCTCAGGTGAATAGCGGCACATACAGTTTTCCCTGAAACACTTGCTTGTGTATTTATTTATGTTATTTAGTCATGAGTTTCGTACCATGGGACTGGGGTCCTGCCCAGTGAAACCCCTCAGCTCCGACCCCTTCCTCTGAGCCTGGTGGGAGTCCTTCCCCCAGCTCTCCACCAGGGCGGGTTTATTCTCTGAGTTTGTGGACCAGGGGCCTCTGGACTCAGGCCGAAGGCGCTGAGGAGGGCGGAATGAGGTGTGGAGAGGGACACAGGTAGGGAGTGGATGGAAAAGCCGCCAGTCTCCCTCGTGAGGGTCCTCAAGATGCCAGAAATCAGCTCGCCCAGCCAGGGACAGGACAGGGTGCTTTGCCGAGGAAACTGAATGGCACATCAGGGGAAACACTGAGCCACTGATCCTTGTGTTGGCGCAGCCTGGTGACAGTGCATTTTCAGCCGCAGCACAAACGATGCTGTTCTGAGTGACTCTGAGGGTGACCTCCCCACGTTCCGCGCTGTGCACCATCGCATTGTACCTCCTGCCTCCCCGAGGCTCCCGTTCTCGCTGTCCTCCAGCCAGAAGGCTGGGCCTTGGCATACCCAGGTCTCCTGCAGACTTCCTGCTAAGAAGCCTGCCTTTGGAGGAGAGGGTAGAACAGACAGGAGAAACGTAATGGGAGGGGTGGATCCCCACCCTCCGAGACCCTGACATCCTCCTGCCAGAGAAGTGAGGGGCCTCAGGGCCTCCCCTCCTGCAGTTGATGCTTCCAGGGGATCCTTCCCTCTTCTCAAGACCAAATTCAAGGGCTCCTTCTCCAGGAGCTCCCTCCGTCTGCCACGAGAGAGCCCACTTGCTGCCTTCAAGCTGTCCTCAGTCTCAGAAGGGAGATAATGGAGAAAGGATCTTGATAATATCGTGCTGTCTCGGTGAGACTTCAAATTCTAGTTGCCTCCTGAATCTGGCTGGTACTACTTTCAGTTGGTGAACTAAGGTGGCTTTGTCCCCAACAGGGACCGGAGATTATGGCAGGGACCCATGGGGAAACCTTTCTAGCTCCATCAGTTAGACCCTGGGTGCCTGCTAGGGCCTCAGCCGGGTGAGGTGGCAGAGCTCCTGTTCATGACCACCCTATCTGGAGCCGCAGGTGAGTGTGCGCGTCCCTCCAGGAGCTGCGGACGGTGAGGCCTCCAGAGGTGATGGGCAGGTGGCGAATGAACTCATAAAAAATGCCCAGCGTCATTTGTCATTGAGGGATGCATATTATAATGACATAAATATGTATATATTAGAATGTCTAAAATAAAAATTTTTAAAATGATACAAAAATCCAGACAGGTAGTTTCCCATAGTGATACTGATACGTCCATTAAACAAATTCTGGATACGTTTGTTCAAGCTGAGTCCGTCAATACTGATGGATTGTTTTAAACGAAAGTAGGAGCCCGCACGTAAAACTAACGTCAGGAAGACTGAGATGCGGGCTCGGCGCGCCCCTCCTGGACAACTGGCTGAGCCTGCGCTGTGGGTGCTGCGCCGCCCCTTCCCCACGGGGACACTGAGGGGAGAACCCGCGGGGAAGGACGTCGGCGCCGCATCGCGGACTCGTTCGCTTTCCAATTGAGCACGAGCACAAAGCCGGGGTCCTTCAAAGGAGAGTAATCTTTGAGGCAGATTTTACAATACATGAAATTTTAAAAAAGTGTATTTATCTTCTCACATTCTAAGGTTTTTCCATATTTTGATTTGAAACTAAGATCGTGATTCAGGAAAAGCTCACAAGGGACGGGGGCATTTATTCTGATCCAAAATGGTGCAAAATCTAGTAAAAAACACTTTCTTCATCTTGTACTATGTGACAATAAATACAATCGTTTCCAACTGGAGTGGACCAACAGAATTCTCTTACCAACATTGGTATTTTGCTGCACTCTGAAAAGTGAAGAAACACAAAAATGTTTACCTGTGCATTTAAAAATACTAAGTGTGTGAGCGCCGGTCCGCAGAGCTACCGAGGCTGCTCATGTGTTTTCCCGGTGAGAACACTTTCTTTTCAGAGCGTTCACAGACGCGGCCTCTCACATTCAGGCCCCACGGCTGGTCCCTGGGGGGCTGACGCTGACCTCCCACAGCATTTCATTCTCGCAGTGGAGACAAGTCATAAGGTTTCTGCTTGTGGTTGGCTTTCTCTTATGGAGACAAAAGTCACTGCCGGGGGGCCGCGATAATCACGTGGTTAGTCTCTGTCACACAGACACAAATACACACACGCACAAGCACATGTGCGTGATCTTTCCTAAAATATATCGCGATGCTGTGGATTGCCACATTGATGGGTTTCACCTTTGTTCCACTGGTCTTTTTCTATAGGAAATGTCTACTCAATTCTTCCTGTATTTGACTGTCATTTTTAAATTTTAGCTTGTTCTAACTTTTTAGGCTCCTCAGGAACATGTTATGTAAAGATAGGACAGAGTTTTAGTGAGGCACCACTTAAACCAGAAACCCCGGGGCTCAGGTCTGTTGTCATTATCAGTAAGTTACTAAAGCCTCAATAGTCATGTCAGAGCCTCGGAAACCATGGGGCCGAGGGTTTTTGTGCAACTTCCTCATCTGTCTCAGTCACTGTGCTGAGTGCTGCTTTCATACACCTGACAGTAATAGTCGGCCTCGTCCTCCGGCTGCAGCCCAGAGATGAGCAAATACGCTGTATTGGCCGAGGTGTCTTTGGATCCGGAGACTCGACTGGGGACCCCAGGTCCCAGCTTCTTGTCTGTGTCTGAGTAGTAATACAGGAACAACCGGGGAGGGCCCCCTGGCTTCTGCTGGTACCAGTATATGCTTTTACCACCAACACTGAGGTCACTGCTCAGGGTGCAGGAGAGTCTGGCTGATGCTCCCGGAGATGCAGAGAGGGAGGGCGGCTGAGTGAGCACAGGCTGGGAGAGGGAACCTGCAAACACAGACACAAACGATGAATACACAGGTCAGGATGCAGTGGCCCTGGGTTTCTGGGGCCTGTTTTTACCTGTGCACTGAGAGAGGAGCATGAGGAGCACGGGGGTCCAGGCCATGGTGCTCGTAACCCCTGAACCCACAGTGGGGCTGGGCTGCCCCAGGTCTCCTTTTCTTCCCCACCCTTCGCCAGAGGAGGGGCTGTGCATGCAAATGTGTGTCCATCCAGTGACCGCCCAGCCCCTCCCTGAGCCCTGGTGCTGGAGCTCAGCTCACACCCAGACTGAGGAGGGTGGAGGTTGGCTTCACCCCCTGGGAGAGCCCTGGGAGGAAGCACCTGCTGAGGCCACACAAAGGTCCCTTCTCAGGGGACTCTTCCTGGCCAGAGAGGACACAGCTGCTGAGTCCCATCAGGGAGCACAGAGAATAGGCCCCAAGTCCAAGCTCCACTGAGTGAATGCTCCTCACTGAGCAGCTG
Organism: Rousettus leschenaultii; assembly: GCA_015472975.1. NCBI lineage: Eukaryota > Metazoa > Chordata > Mammalia > Chiroptera > Pteropodidae > Rousettus > Rousettus leschenaultii. The sequence goes on along the minus strand of BNJM01000633.1, from coordinate 244,043 downwards.
TATAGGGACTACAGGGCTGTCCCACGGCGCCCTCTGCTGGCAGCAGGACATACACCTCCCGGTGGCCCAGAGCCCTGAGAGCCCAGCTGCTTTGTGCAGCTCACCAGGTCTTTGTCTCTAGTCACACACCCATGGGCTTGATTCCTAGTTGATGATGCTGATGTGCTGTACATTGATTTTATTTGTTTGTACTGCATGTTTCTGCAACGGCCTCACGACCTCTCAATTGTTTTTTTATTTTTTCTTAATTGTCAAACTGTGTTTCTCATGTCTTTTTGTTAATTTGCAATTTTTTTATGTGATACTTGGACTTGATTGTTTTTATATAAATATGAAAAATATTCACATTTCCCATTATTTATGTGTGATACTTGTTATTTTAAAATTCAATTTATAATATTGATAAATCAAACAATCATAGTTTTCAGATTTTTTAAATAGTAATATATCTACTTTATCAACACATCTATTTCTACATTTATTCTTCTCTTTTCCCTCTTTTGGTGGAATTTTTACTTTGTCTTACACTGTCCTCAGGCATTCCTTGGCAGGTGGCTGTCAGGACTCCATGTGGTGACACTGTGTGGGGTGGGGGGAGAAGGGGCTGGGGTTAAGCACTATGCATGTCCTTGTCCCCAGTGGAGAGGCCTCTGCTGAGGCATCAGGTGACACAGGCTGGGCCACCGTTTCACTGACCTGGGGACTGAAGCAGAGACGTGGTCAGAATGGAGACTCAGGATCAGCCCTAGGAAAACGTTTGGGTCCTGAGGCTGCCGTGCGCATCCCAGGCAGGTGCCACAGGACTTTCCTGTGCTGTGGTCCTTGCATGGCAATGGTGGCCTCCCGCTGCCCATTCCACTGTTTCTGAGAAGAATCCTGTTCATGAAGAAATGTTTTCTGCTGTGTCAAGGTGAACACAGGCTGAGTGTGTGATTTCAGCAGTAGCTCAGTGTAAAGTTTCCTAACGTCAGTGATTCCTGAGACAGCAGCCGCTCATCACTAGGAAACACAGTGTCATTGATCATTAGGGAACTGCAAGTCAAAATTTTAGTGAGATATCCCCTCACCCAGACTATAAGGACTGTGAGAAAAATGAGAGATAATAACAGTTTGTGTGTGTGTGTGTGTGTGTGTGTGTGTGTGTGTGAAGATGAGTGGAAATTGGATTCTTAATACAACGTTGGTAGAAGTTTAACCAAAGCAAACTTCTGAATGGTTTCTCAAAAAATTTAATATAAAGATACCATATAACTCAGCAATCCCAATCCTAGGTGTCTATGCAAGATATGAAAAGAGCTATCCACAAAAATGAAATAAAAAACATGTACTCATATGTTCCCAACACATGCACAGAAAGTCCTAGCAAGTTAATGCATTACAGACAAGAGATGAAAAATAACCTACTGTCCACCAGTGGATGAATGGATAAGTAACTGAACTATGTCCAAACAATGGAATCTTACACGTCAAAAAAAGGATGATCACTCAGGCCACAACTATAGATCTCAGAAACATTTGCAAAAGAAGAAAGTGAAATAAGCAGTCACAAAGTCCAACGCTTTTGTGGTTCCATCTCTGTGAAGTGTCCAGAACAGGCAAATCTATTGAGACAGGAAGTGGATCAGTTGTTACCAAGGGTTGAATGATGAGGAGTGATGCAGATGTATGAGGACTTCACTCTGAGAGATGATGGAAATGTTATAAAGTTAAATTTCATGGACGGTTGCCCAACTTTGTGACTATTCTACACATCATTACATTGTACGTTTTAACTGAAAAAAATTTACAGCATGTAAATTATATCGAAATATAAATTCGAGCGAAGGAGGAAAAAAGAAAACTTGAAATAAATGTATACACTTTTAATAAACTATGATTGGGAGTGACTATCACTGACCAGGGGTAGGAGAAGAAGGTAGGTATTAGTTCCAGAAATGGGGGCTACAATAATCATGAATATGTTGTCTCATTTTGTTTTGCATATGTGTATGTGTGTATTATAAACAAATATTATATTTCCTTCTCTTTTTCACTTTTATGTAAGGTAAGATATTATAACTTTATACAATAGCATTTATGTATTGTTAATTTTTTATCATAATATTTAAATTACACGATAACAATGAGAAGGTTAAACATTAGTCAAGCACTTTCAATTGTATGCTCAATAGTTGTAAAATTTTAGGCAGAATTAAAATCTTAATATTATCTTCCTTTGGACATTAAGTGCCTTAATGTCCAAGGTGCCAAGGAGACGAGAGGTGGACTTTTGATAGTTAATTTTAATGTATCAAATTGACAGCGCTGCCAGGCTCACGTACATTGTTTAACTATCTGAAGGCATCTGTAAGGGGATTCTGGATGAGATGAACACATGAATCAGAGGAATAAATAAAGCAAATTGCCCTCCCTAATGCTGGTGGGCCTCGCGCAATCAGTTAAAGGCCTGAATACAGCAAGAAGGGTGATGGAGCATCCACTCTCTCTGCGTGACTATTCAAGCTGCGGCACAGGGAATCTCTGACATGCAGCCTCAGATTTGGACTGACTCGTAGGCTCTCCGGGTTCTCAGGCCAGGTACACAGATGAGTCACCACTTACCTAACTGTGCCCTTCAGTGCATGTATGTTAATTTTTATAAATGTCACCTCGATATAGTCATATTTAAAACTCGGTCATTATCCAATTCTGGAAAGGAAATGACAATTGGTGGTAAGCTTATTAAAAACTTGCCTCTTTGGAAAGAGAATAGAAAATAAGTGGAACTAGTCAGAATAACAGCGAAAAACTAATACCTTCTGCTCTTTGTTGCGCATAAAGTCATTTTGGAGTCACACATCTCGCATCACTGCTGCCTGGTCTGTGCATAAGAAAGTACGGACTGATGACACGTGAGTCCCTGCGAGGGCCTCTTCCAATAAACTGCAGAGGAGTGACACCCTTAGAATTACACAACCACGGTGGTAGAGGTCATGGAAGAGTGGGGAATGACAGTGAAGAATCAAGGAAAAACATTTCTGGAGACTTGAGTGGAAAGGAACAGGATGTGGAACAGCCCAGCCTGAGGAGAGGGGCGGCGTCCGTGACCGAGCGCTGTGGGGTGAGCCTGTCTCTGGTCGGGCAGAGCTGCAGCCCCTGGTCCGAGTGTCCAGCCCTCGCACGATGGAAAAACTGCCCCTACAGCAAACCGGGAGCTAGAGCTATGTTATTCTATCACAACAAGGCCGGGAGGAGCAGAAGTTCCTGTCAACAGTCCCGCATCTCTGCTGTGGAGAGGTGGAGACAGGAGGGGACTATGTACCAAGGTCACAGTCACTGTGACTCGGGGTTCAGACAGAAGACTTCTTATCAGAGGTCCAGTCTGGCTGAAATGGTCCCAGTGGTGTCGGAGTGAATGGCATCCCAGCCCTGAGAGCACAGGGGAGGCCGTGTCTCTGTTTCCATGGACCGTGATCTTGTTGAGCAGCAATGAGGCTGCTGTCCCAGAACAAATGCGATAACCAACCTCACTGCTGACTGGAGCCATGAGTGGTCAGGGGGCTGTGATGCCCGCGGGGATAGAGACTCACCCTGGGACCCTGAGCATCGACTCAGCCCAGTGGAGCAGGTGCTCAGGGCGTGTCCTGCTGCCCTGATAACAGGACCCAGGTCACACTCATGTGGCTGGTGTTTCCTGCTGAGGGAGATTCTGCCTCCTGATGATTGTTTCCCTCGAGATAGCGGTGTCAGCACCGGCCTATCCCTAACTTCTGGGGGGAAGGAGACACCCCAACTGCGTGGTCCAGGTTGATATACACTCAGTTCGAAGAGAGCCGTGTGTATGTGTGTGTGTATGTGTGTGTGTGTGTGTGTGTGTGTGTGTGTGTGTGACAATGAGGTCACACCTCCCCCTGTTCCTTGGATGGCTTCTCCACCCCTGAGGGGTGATTCTGCATGACAACATGTCCTCGAAGCTGATGATTCTCTATAAGATCCTTCGGGTGCTGGAGCCTGAATCTTGACAGAAAATGTCTTCAAAATATTCTCCTTGAAGCAGAATTTATTTTAGACAGTGAGGATGCATTTGAAAGCATACGGGTCCTGTCAACAATCTCCCTTAATCAGAAGTCCAGATCTTGTGGTATGGGGGAAATATGTTCTTTTCCATCCTTGCAGGCATGAGACCCACAGCTGTAGGATCTTCAGGTCTCAGGAAGCACAGGGCAGGGGATGGCCACACAGCCCCTACTTCATGCTCCTGACACCACAGCTAAGCCCCAACACCGTCCCCTGTGGTTCCCACACATCTATCTGAGGGTCACCATCAGACAGTGCTCCCCTTGTTGTGCAGAGGGGCTAAAGCATGTGGTTGAGGGACCTGAAGGAAACGTTTCAGGTAGATACACTGTCCTGAAGTTTCTTAGGAAACAGAGAATCTGGGACGTGAGAGAAACAGTGACGTATCCTGAAACGCGCTGCTGATCCTTTCTCTGTAGATGACCTCGAGTCTCACCTCGTATAAGGCGTCAGTCATTTCTGGAGAAGAAAAAACCCAATAGATTCCATGTGTGAATACCTAAAGGTTGGATGAAAACATCATTTTTAGGAAAATGCAATAACTTCACTTTCATATTAAACAGGTTAACTGAGAGTGTTGGAAATGCTCAGAAACCCAGAGTGTGAGGATGAGGACAGGAAAGGGACTGTGAGATGTTTCCATTCTGTTCCTATTCTGGTAATCATCGTCCCGAGAGATGGAGCCCTGGAGAATGGGAACAACAGCATGGACTTGCCTGTTTTCTCTGAAAAGTTAATGTGGAAATGGAGTTAATACCTGAAGAGTATTAACTCAGTCTCCACAGAAGCTTCTTAATAAAAGGTCTCAGGGCCCAAGTCTGAGGGCCCAGGGGTTTCTGTCTCACTTCCTCATCATCTGAGTCACTGTGCGTAACTGAAGCTGCTCCCACTGCCATGACCTGTACCACAGTAATAGTCGGCCTCGTCCTCAGGCTGGAGCCCGGAGATGAGCAGGAGCCCTGCGTTGGCTGAGGCGTCTTTGGAACCAGAGAAGCGGCTGGGGACCCCGGAGCCCTGGTGCTTATCGGAGTCTGAGTAGTAGTACAGGAGATACCGGGGAGGGCTCCCTGGCTTCTGCTGGTACCAGAATATGTAATAGCTGCCAACACTGAAGCCACTGCTCAAGGTGCAGGTGAGTCTGGCTGATGCTCCCGGAGATGCAGAGAGGGACGGAGGCTGAGTCAGGACCGGCTGAGAGAGGGAACCTGCAAACACAGACAATTGTCAGGGTTGGGTTAGGGTCCACGATAAAGTTTCTGGGGAAATTGAGCTTGAATGGAATGAAATTCAAACCGAGGTCTGGTCCTGAGGCCTGTCCTCACCTGTGCACTGAGAGAGGAGGACGAGGAGCACGGGGGTCCAGGCCATGATGCTCGCAGCCCCTGAGCCCACAGTGGGGCTGGGCTGCCCAGGCCTCCTTTTCTTCTCCACCCTCCACCAGAGGAGGGGCTGTGCATGCAAATGTGTGTCCATCCAGTAACCGCCCAGCCCCACCTTGAGCCCTGGTGCTGGAGCTCAGCTCACACCCAGACTGAGGAGGATGGAGGTTGTCTTCACCCCCTGGGAGAGCCCTGGGAGGAAGCACCTGCTGACACCACACCAAGCTCCCTGCTCAGGGGACTCTGCCAGGCAGAGAGGACACAGCTGCTGAGCCCCATCAGAGAGCACAGAGGACAGCCCCCAGGCCCAGGCTCCTGTGAGCAAATGAATTGTCTTCACTGAGCAGCTGTGCAGGGACTATAGAGAAATTCCACAGCGCCCTCTGCTGGTGGCAGGACACACACTTCCCCATGGCTCAGAGCCTTGAGAGCCCAGCTGATCTGTGCGGCCCAGTGGTCACTGTCTCTATTCACGTAGCCCTGGTCTGGTCCCTAGATGTTGTGATCGTGGTGCACTGTGTTGATATTGTAGTTTATTATTCCCAGAGTAAGGTCCATGGAAGTAAGGTACATATATAACTACTCAAGGTGTCAGAGCACTTATAGTCTAGAAGAAGCTAAATGAGCCAGGTGTGCATCAGGTCTGGTGTCAGAGCCGAGGAGACAGTTGATGGTTTGAAAGACTTGAAGGGGCTCTCCAGGGAAATGACATAGAGAGGAATTTTCCAGGAAAATACTCAGTGGCATTTTGAAAAGAGGACCGTTTAGCAAACGTTTCT
>BNJM01000633.1:189732-203275 GCA_015472975.1 Rousettus leschenaultii | reverse complement strand
CTCACCCGTGGCACAATAATGGATCTCAGAAACATTTGCAAAGCAACAAAGTGAAATAAACAGTCACAAATTCCACCTATTTTCTGGTTTCACCTAGATGAAACGTCCAAAATGGGCAAATCTATTGAGACAGGAAGTGATCGGTTGTATCCAAGGGTTGAGCAGAGATCTGATGAGGAGCGATGCAGATGCACGGGGACTTCCTCTGAGGGATGATGGAGATGTTCTACAGTTAGATCTGGGGGATGGTTGCCCAGCCTTGTGAATATTCTAACACCACTAAGATATAAACTGTAGATGGATGAAACATGGCATGCATATTACTTCTCAATAAGTGTATATATTTAAAATAAGCTATGATACGGTTCGACGCCCTTTAAAGTGTGTCTCTGCCCAGAGAGTCAGACGCAGACACTATAGATCTGGACACAGTCACTCTCTTTATTTGTCACAGTAGTCGGGTCATCAGACCATGTGGCGCAGGCTTTTGTCTCCGATCCCCATGGGGCTGGAGCACTGTGTCATCGCTGCTGCTACCGTCCCAAGGGGAACAGTAATAATCAGCCTCGTCCCCAGGCTGGAGGCCCGCGATGCTCAGATAGGCCGTGTTGCTGACCTGGAGCCAGAGAGCCGATCTGGGACCCCTGGGGGCCGAGAACTCCCACGCATCACGGTTCTGGGGGCAGCACCAGGCGTCTGCTGGTAGCAGCCTGCACCACAGCTTCCAACGTGTTGCTGTTTCCGGAACAGGACAGGGCGACCATCTGTCCCACAGCCCCTGACACCAGACTGTGCCCAGGTCCCTGGAACAGGGAGCAGAGACGCAGAGAGGGAGACGGGGCCACTGCGCGTAGCACGTGCTTCTCTGTCAGTGTCAGATTACTAAGCGGATGCAGCGTTAGCACATGTGACTTATTCCAGGCACACACGTTGGGCTCCGTATTGATCAACCTTTAATGTAACACGTTGTATCAATAGATCGTAGGTTAAATTATATGATATTGATAGACCCTGGAATAGTTTTTGACTAAATTAAAAACAAAATCCTAATAAAAACACAAACAATTTGTAACAGAGAGGTACATTTATGATACATAATTCACACTGTCTCCCACGCACACATGACTTAGTCCTACAGCCAGCACCGGAGCTAATGGGGCGGGGAGGAGGACATGTCCATGGAGACCAGGAGTAGGTCAGTGTGACTTTGCCTCATTATTATTCACCATCTGTCTGCAAGTGGCAAACAATGTAATTGAACAAGAAGAAATGGAGGGTTAGGTCTTCGCGTCGATGGTCATGGACACGTGCTCATTCCCAAAGCCCCAAGTGGATGCTGAGCCTGATACACTCCAGAGCCAGGGCAGCAGGGACAGAAGACATGTCGCCACGGACAGAGAACAGGCATCCCCACTGGGGGCTCTTGAGAGGACGACTTAGCTGGAAACATCTGGAAATAAGTAAATGACCAATGATAAAGATGCAGGATTCCGCAGTCACAGTTCAGGTCTGAGATGACCACGGGCGGACCCCCACCTCAGCCCCTCAGCGTCAAGGCAGAGATTTGGTATCACTAGCTGGTGGGGAGCCGGCATTTGTCTCCTTGAGACCCTTTGCTGCTGTGATGACTCTGAGGACACCAGGGAGATGAGGAGCCTTCACTCCCAGGCGCTGACCCTGGAGGAGCTGGGCCCACGGAGGCAGCAGCAGAAGCAGAAGGAGCAGAAGCCACAGGCACAGCCTGAGCGGGCGCTGCTGGGCGTTCCCACTCCTGGCAGATGAAAAAGGGGCTCTGGTCTCAGTTCTCCACAGGCCTAGAGATGTGTGTGAACACCGAGGTTGCTGTCACAGAGGTGCACTGAGTATCAGTCTTGTTTTAGGACCTCAGCCCAGTGATGGTTAAAGAGCCCGAGGTGCCAGATCTGAGCCAGGTAATCAGACAGGGCCCTTAACGTCAACTCCTATAATGATAAATGTGGGATTAGGGGCCCGTTCCTGGCAACGGACATGTACTGGACGTGATTTGTTACTAGGACCTGTACTAGACAACACAGATGAGGCTGGATTCTGTGTACCTAGTTGTGCTCTATCCTGTCACAGAATCTGTCCTCATGGTAGCCAATCCCCGGTGTCAAGAAATTGCATTTCAATTGAAGAAAATTATATAATATGTCGTCACCAAGGACAGACATGGGATGGAATTCAAAGGCTGTGAACACATTCTCTAGAAAAAGTTCCCTGGGTTGGGTCAGACCTCACTTTTAGGTCACACACACAAAGAAGGCAGCTGTCTGGTCAGAGGAGTGGGGTCGGCTCAGGGAAGCCCCATCGCACAGGAAACAGCAGGTTCTTGTCTCACTTCCCCACGGGCCTGGAGCACTGTGGGAGCACTGAGACTATTGTCCCATGCTGAGCAGTAATAATCGGCCTCGTCCTCAGCCTGGAGCCCACGGATGGTCAGGGAGGCCGAGTTGCCAGACTTGGAGCCAGAGAAGCGGTCGGGGACCCCCGAGGGTCGTTTGTTATTTTCATAGATGAGGGTTTGGGGGGCTGCTCCAGGAAACTGTTGGTACCAGTTCACATTGTTCCCCCCGATGCTGGAGCTGCTTCCCGTGCAGGACATGGTGACACTCTGTCCCGGGGCCCCAGACACTGAGGACGGCTGGGTCAGCACAGACTGGGCCCAGGAGCCTGGAGGAGGGAGAGACACAGAGACGGTGATGCTGGGGCTGGAGACAAGAGGAGGGAGCAGGGCCCCGTGTGTCCTCCTTGGGTCCCCTGCCCTGTTCTTGTATCCAGTCACCTGTGCAGTGAGTGAGTAGGATGAGAAGGAGAGGGGACGAGGCCATGGTACAGATGATCACTGAGTCCTGTCCTCTGTGACCCCACAGCTCAAGCAGTTTCCCCCAAGTCTCTCCCTCCCCTCTTCAAGCTCTGACAGAGGGAGGGGCCACTCATGCAAATGAGACCCCCAGCTTCCTGATCCCTCACTGGGACCCAGGTCAGGCTCCTCTGCCTCAGGGTGTCACATGTTGGCCAGGTGTGGGGCTGTGTGGGGAACGAGGGATTGTCGAGGTCACAGCTATGAGGCCTGAGCAGAGGGCACCAGGCAGTGCCAGCCAGGTGGCTGGTCCAGTACAGCTCGCCCCCAGAACTTCAGGAATGGGACAGCATGACTTCTGGTGTCCAGCCACAGACACATCATTGTGTGAGTTGGTGAGCAGAGCCCATCAGAGACTCCTTCTGTCTGTTTGCTTTACCCTCTACTGCTCCTGCCATATGTTCAGACCATGTGTCAACCTATGTGGCCTCACTTCAACTCAAGGCATCATAGTGCTGCACTCAGACTCCTCGGGGTGACTGTCCCTAACTCCCTTGGCTGTTCAGTGGTCAGGACTGAGGCGGTGTCTCATACAAAGTCGTCTCAGATCAGGATCAAGTCCAGAGCAGCGACCCTCCCCACGGAGACATGTCCCCTTCCATGCAGGACGCAGGGTCTTTCCTCATGTGTGATTCCACCCAGGTGTCCAGGGCGCTCTTCCCTGTGGACCCCCCGCAGCCCTGAGGAGCTGGGGCTCTTCTCTCGGGGGCTGGGAGGGGGTGGGGAGGACGTCCTTCCCAGCATCCCCCATGGGTGAGGCTCTGTAAGTCCTTGTTGTCTGTCCATATTCCCACCCGCTCAAACACGTTCTCCGCGTCCTGGGAGCAGTGATTCCCGCCCAGGAGTCTGTCCTCAAGCTCCCAGGCTCGTATCCTTAGGATATTTCTTCATGGCGTGTCTACATCCTCCCTTCATATCATCTGGACTCCTGTAAATTTGCTTCCCCTCCCCTTGTCCCCGCTGCAGTGCGTCACACTGAGACCACATGCGAGTTCTCTTAACGGCTTCAATGGACGCAACATCTTCCCCTTCTTTTCTGAAAATATTCCTTTGTATGGGAGATGAATCTACTATATTTCCATGTGCACTTAATAATCACTTAAAAGCATGTCAGCACACAGTCTGGGTACATACATATTGTATTGAAATCCGACAAGGGAATGGAATATTGACAGGAACATTTGATATTAATTTGAAAACGAGACTACTTAAAGAAATAAAAATCATCGCACGGTTGCTTAAGGTGCATCTAGGTGACGTGCTACAGATGGGGGTTCGTGTGACAACGTTTCACACAGACGTTTATGCTGGTGCCACAGCTCTTACACGCTAATGTGTTTAAGCGGACAGGATGGGACTGGACCACGGTGACAGATTCCAAGATGTGGGCTGAGTTACGAGCACTGGGCTCTCGATCCTGGCAGAGAAATAAATCCTTCGGCTGCTGTTGTTTACAGACAATGATTATGAGGTGTCAGCCACTGGTGGGATGCAGAGGGGAGGTTGGTGTCCCCCGTCCCCACAGCCCTTGAGCATGGAGGGAACACTGAGGCTTTTTCCCACGTTGAACAGTAATCATCAGCCTCGTCTTCAAGATGAAGCCCTGGGATGATCAGGGAGACTGTGTTGCCAACTTGGACCCAGACAACAAAGCTGGGATCCCAGAGGGTCTAGATTCGAAGCATCACAGTCTTAGGAATAGAACTAGAAGCTGTTGGCACTGGCCTGCCCCATAGTATCTGACATTGTTGCTGTTTCCAGTGCAGGTGACAGTGACTGTCAGACTCAGAGACCTCGAGCCTGAGGCTTCCTGGTGAGGCCAGACTATGCCCAGGTCCCTGGAATGAAGGAAAGAAAGACGCAGGGATGGTGAGTCTGGGTTCTAACAACACAGCCTGGGGTCCAGGGGAAAGGGCAGAGCCCTGTGTCCTCCTGAGGCCACATTCTCAGACCAAGGATCCAGGCACCTGTGTAATGAGTGAGGAGAGTGAGGAAGAGAGGGGTCCAGGCCATGGCGAGGACGCTCCTGGGGCTCTGCCTCCTGAGTCTCTCAGCTCAGACGGAGCACCTCTGATCTCTTCTCTTTCTCCTTGCACACCAGGGGAGGGAGTTCCATCTTGGAAACCTGTCCCTCCCGCTGACTGTACCAGCCCCTTCTGGTGTTCTGAGTCTACCCTCTCCTGAGTGTTGGTCTGGTGAGAGGTGGAGGATGGGACCCTGGATCTGGGACTCCGCAGGGGCTCTAGGGAACACCTGGTAGAGTGAACCAGACTACAACTGAGACTGGGTTCCAGCTGACAGCATCCCCAGCTGAACCTCTCCTGAGCGGTCTTGCAGCGCCCCCTGCTGTCCCAGGCAGGGATTCCTCCACGCGGGGATTCCCCAGAGAGGAATCAGCCTTCCTCACACATTGCCCACAGGGCCCTCCCCACAAAAGGCACAAAGCAAGGCCTCAGCCCTGTGCTGCAGCCTCAGTTCCACATCTCAGTCCTAGAACTCCGACGGAGTGGACATTAGCGAGTGGGACGAGAGTGAGGAAGGGTCCTTCCCTCCCTGGAGGACGGGTGAGCTCCAGAAAACTTCCAGGGAGGAAAGGACTCTGTATTCTTGGGATTTCAGAGAGTTAGGGGAAGAAAATCAGGGTTACAAGATATCAGGATTTTATCTCCCACAGACCGGAGATTGTAATTCACAATGAGTAAGCTCAGTGGCCGGAGTCTTAAGGCCTTGCCGTCTGCGTCCATGGCCTCACTGACCCTCTTTCCAAGCTCTCTATACAATTATTTCCTGTACAAAAAATTTTCTGAGAGTGTAGGTTAGGAACTCCTCAAAGCCATGCCTTTCTCCCTCAACATGGCTGGAAGTTGACCCAGGCCACCTCAGGAAGGGCAGGAGATCTGTCCTACCTTCTCAGTCAGCAGACTTTGACCCCAGAATTAACTGAAACACACTGGAACCTTCCACAGCTTCTGCTGACAGGGGTTTCTGAGTATGTAACGCTCATGATTTATGAGGCTGGCTGGAAATATTAAGTGTGCACTCTCAGACAACCCACACTCAAGTCAGACCCACAGCGCCCTCTGGTGGCCACAGAACCACAACCCAGTATTTGCATCCCACAGCAGGCACTGAAAGCTGCTCAGAGGGCTTCTGATACCTTTCCCTACATCTAGAGAGGGAAGTCTGGGTGGTTGGACAGTTGGATCCCCAGGTTCTCTTCCTGTGGAGTCACCACAGCCTGGAGGGTTCCCCAGGCAGTCAGCTTCATCCCCACCTTATTCCCGCCACCTCCTGCAGGGACCTCAGTGATCCCACTGTCATTAGGTCATGGTTTTCACTCTCCACTGCGATTTCAGGATGTTGCACTCAGAAATTAATATATATCTCCCTGTTAAATATTTATCAAATTAGGCTATTTTGGGGAAGTCTAATATTTCCTGATTAATCCCTGATTAATATTTCTTAAGTACAATAGACCACAAGGAGAATCGTTCATGTGACTATATCTCCTGTCATACGTAAGAGACAAAATTATCCCCAGAATCGTCATCCTAGAGAGATTCTTTGTTGCGAACAATGATTCGAGGTACTCGCAGTGATGACGGGGCTCAGAATGTCTCGTAGGGCTGGTGCAGACGTCCTCTAAGTGACGGGTCCGTGGCCGTGCCGCAGGGTCTCAGCGGTGGGGCATAAGTGGCTGGAGCTGTCACCGGATGCCAGCTGTTGTCACCAGCAGTGAGGACCCACTGAGGGCACAGGCAGCACCAGCAGTGGGGTTTCCTCACTTCCCCAGTGACCCGGGCACACTGTGTGCAGCGGCCTTGTCACCCCATAGCGGACTGTAGGAGCCACTTTAATCTCAAGAAGAACACGATGTAGCAAATAACCTGACTTCATGGAGGCATCGCTGCACCCAGAGAGGCAGCTGGGACGCCAGAGCCCTGGTTCTCCATTGAGACTGAAGAATCTCAGAAGATACTGGGGAGGCCCTGAGATTCCGGTGGTACCAGAGATTAATTTTTGTTATCAATGCTAGGAAATCTCTCCGTCTTCTGCTCAGGATAGCAGAAATATAAAAGAGAGAAGGGCATTGAAAATGATGTCAGGGGCAGGAAAAGGACCAGCAGGAAACAGCATCTCCTCAGTAATGTACAATAAACGAGGGAGACAGTAGAAAAACAGTAGGTCTGATTGGCATGTGAAAACCATCTTTTTACGTAACAGAACAGATCAACCAATTACTGACATTGAATGAAAATGGACAATGCACAAATATGCGAAGTAAGTGACATGTGGGCAAAAACGAAAGAAAAAATCTAAGCATGAATATCTGTTAAAAATAGAGAAAATACACATGTCCCTATAAAGATATGAAATTGTTCCACTAGAGAAAAACAAATAAGACCAATTTTCTCAGGAAAAATAGAAAACATTATTATGGAAATATTCTGCAAAAAAACCCAAAAAACATAGTTCCATGGGGAACATGGAAAAAACTTTAGGGTTCAACCGGTTCCAATTTGTTTGTTTCATACACACACACACACACACACACACACACACATCAAAACATTGAAAAAAATAAAACATTTCCTAATTCTTGTGGAATGCAGGTATAATAGTTACATCCCTACCGGACAAATGAAATGGAGAAAAAGGAAAATCACACAGCAATACTAAAAAATATGGACACAAATGTTCTAATTTCAATATTCACAGAGATGTTTCAGTATCAGATTACTAAGTGGATGCAGCATCACCACATGTGAGTTATTCAGGGCATAGAAGTTGGGGTCCATATTGATCATCCTTTAATGTAACACATCACATCTTTAGATCATAGCTTAAATTACATAATCTCGATAGATCCTGAAAGAGTCTTAGACCGAATTTCAAACAAATTCCTAGTGAAACGAGACACACAAATAGAAACAGAGGTGCTTTTACAATATGGTAATTCACACCGTCTCCCACGCGCACATGACTTAGTCCTACAGCCAGCACCTGAGCTAATGGGGCGGGGAGGAGGACATGTCCACGGGGACCAGGAGTAGGTCAGTGTGACTTTAACTCATTATCATTCACCATCTACCTGCAAATATCACAATGCAGTTGAACAAGAAGAAATAGATGGTTAGATCTTCGCATCGATGGGCATGGACACGGGCTCATTCCCAAAGTCCCAAGGGATGCTGCACCCTGAGATACTCTAGGGCTGGGGCAGCAGGGACAGAAGACACCTCCCCATGAGCAGAAAACAGGCATCCCCACTGGGGACTAATGAGAGGATGACTTGGCTTTGGAAACTTCTGGAAATAACCAATAGTAAATATGCAGGATGTCACAGTCACAGTTCGGGTCTGAGATGACCACAGCTGGAACCCCACCTCTGTCCATGAGTATCATTCAAAGACTCGGTGTCCCAGTAAATAGGGAGGTAGACTTGTCTCTTTTGAGACCCTTTGCTGCTGTGATGACTCTGAGGACACCAGGGAGATGAGGAGCCTTCACTCCCAGGCGCTGACCCTGGATGAGCTGGGCCCGTGGAGGCAGCAGCAGAATCAGAAGGAACAGAAGCCACAGTCGCAGCCTGAGCGGGCGCTGCTGGGCGTTCCCACTCCTGGCAGATGAAAAAGGGGCTCTGGTCTCAGTTCCCCCAGGCCTGGAGCTCTGTGTGAACACTGAGGCTGCTGTCACAGAGCTGCACTGAGTATCGGCCTCGACCTAAGGCCTCAGCCCAGTGATGGTCAAAGAGCTAGAGGTGTCAGATCTGAGCCAGGTAATGAGACAGGACCCTGAAGGTTGACTCCTATAATGATAAATGTGGGATTAGAGGCCCTTTCCTTGGAGCACTTGCTACCGGGACCTGTACTTGACATGACCGATATTTCCTGATTCAGATGGGGCTGGATTCTGTGTACTTCATTGTACCCTAACGTGTTGCAGTATCTGTCCGTAGTACAGACGAACCTTTGTACCCCAAAATTGCTCAACTTGAGAAAAGTACTCAATATGTTGCCAACAAGGACAGACTTGGGAGTTGAACTCTAAAGATGTGGACACATTCTCTAGACAACATTTCCTGGGATGCTCTCAAACCTCACCTTTAGGTGAAGCACACAAAGAAGGCAGCTGTCTGGTCAGAGCAGTGGGGGCTGCTCAGGGAAGCCCCATTGCACAGGAAACAGCAGGTTTTTGTCTCACTTCCCCACAGGCCTGGAGCACTGTGTGAGAATTGAGACTATTGTCCCATGCTGAGCAGTAATAATCGGCCTCGTCCTCAGCCTGGAGCCCACGGATGGTCAGGGAGCCCGAGCTGCCAGACCTGGAGCCAGAGAATCGTTCGGGGATTCCTGAGGGTTGACTGCTAGTACCATAGATGACAGTTTTGGGGGCCGATCCCAGGACCTGTTGATACCACTGCACATATTCGCCACCCTCGATGTTAGAGCTGCTTCCAGTGCAGGAGATGGTGACACTCTGTCCCGGGGCCCCAGACACTGAGGACGGCTGGGTCAGCACAGACTGGGCCCAGGAGCCTGGAAGAGGGAGAGACACAGAGACGGTGATGCGGGGGCTGGAGACAAGAGGAGGGAGCAGGGCCCCGTGTGGCCTCCCAGGGTCTCCTCTCCTGTCCCCGTGTCCAGGCACCTGTGCAGTGAGCGAGGAGGGTGAGGAGGAGAGGGGACCAGGCCATGGTGGAGATGATCACCGAGTCCTGTCCTCTGTGTCCCCACAGCTGAGGCAGAGCTTCCCCCAAGTCTCTCCCTCCCCTCTTCAAGCTCTGACAGAGGGAGGGGCCACTCATGCAAATGAGACCCCAGCTTTCTGATCCCTCCCTGGGCCCTGGGTCAGATCCATTTCCCCTAGGGTGTGAGGGGTGGGCAGGGGTGGGGCTACGTGGGGCCTGTGGGGTGAGGTTGTCACAGCTGTGAGCACTGAATAGGGGGATCCAGGCAGTGCCAGGTGGTTTGTCTCAGTGTGGTCACCTCAGACTTTGCAGAAAGTCACTGTGTGCCCCCTGGTGCCCAGTCCCAGATACATCACTCTGTGACATGATGACTAGGACCCATACGAAACAGCTCCTGCTCCCCAAGGCTCTGCCCACCTCCCTTTGACTAAGGGCCAGGCCATGTGTGTCCCCTGATGTGGCCTTCCTGTCACCTGAACGCTGTCTCCGTGCTCTACTCAGAGATCTCCGGGTGGGTCTGCCCACAGGTTCCCTGGCCGTTCGGTGGTCAGGACAGAGTTGGCGTCTCCTGTACAAACTCCTCACAGGTCAGGATGATACAGAGCAGGGACCGAACCCGTGGACGCGTGTCCCCTTCTGTGCAGACGCGGTCCTTCCCCTCCGTGTGATTCCTCCTTGTTAGATCGAGCCGTGCGTCTCCAGCACACAAACTGCTGGTCCCGGGTCCTCCCCGGGGACTCGCAGCACTTTGTTTTGCACCTGCTCCTTGGCCGAGCTCCACCTCGCACCCGTCTCCTTGTTAGTGTGTGAACCGAATACAACGTGTCGTATGAGTATGAGAGTCAGATATCTGCATTTCTGAACCGGGCTCCCGCTGATCCCAGCTTCCAGGACACAGAAGAGGAGGGTGACCTTGACAGCACCAACCTCCTCCCTCCAAAACCACGCAAAATCTGATCTTTCTTCTCTACTTCACCTGCATCAAACCTTACCCAGGACTCTAGCTTCATCTTTGTACCAAAATCCACAGAGCTCTCAAGGACCCTGACTATATTCCCACGTCCCCCTCATTCATTCTCTGTAGCAACTGGACTTCAGAGACTTAATCAGATTCTGTATCTTTCTGGTCACATCATCTAGGTTCCCGGCCCCGACCTGAGCCCAACACATAGTAAGCGCTCAGTAAATGGTGTATATGGTGGGCCCTGAATAGTCAGCTCTTCTGAGGGAGACACAGCTGGACTGTGTCCCTGGTTCTGTCCTGACTCGTCATGAATTCTTCCCAGGGCAGCCTGTCTCTGACGTTGGGGACCGTCTACTGGGTATGAGACAATCAGATCGTGTGCTGCTGCCACGGACGGGATTTGGTGGCCTAAAATGACAGGAAAAGGCTATATGTCTAATTACATTCACTGAAATGAGCATGAGATCCTAGATTTGGCTAAACAAACAAACAAACAAGGATGGGTAAACTCCACACTCTGGCAAGGACATTGATGGTCCAAGTATCCGGGAGAGATTGGAGCACTTTCCATGTGGGCCTGTCCCATGACTCTTCCCCTCTCGGACCAGACCAATCTGACCACACCCAGCACCCTGGAAGGGCAATCTGATTTTGCACATGGACCTCTGTGATGCCTCTACCCACAACAGGAGAAGGAGTAAGTCCCTCCGTGGGTTTGGGGACTGAGACATTGCCTCTACACAATGAATGGCCTCCAGGCTGCTAAATGTAGGATGTGGTCACATTTCTTATGTTGCCTGGTACATCTGAATGACCTGACGTTATGTCTTGCGTCTGCCATGACTGTGAGGCCATTGCAAATATAGGACCTCCTTAAATAAAATCAAAACTGAAAATTCTGCTGGGTACCCTGTCGGTCCATGCTGACAAACATTCTAAATGAGTTATTTTACAGGCCGCCTTGTTTTGCTGTTGTTGCTGTTATCATGGTCATCGTTGTTGTGAGGGCTCCTGTTAGATCCCCATGCCTGATCCACACATATTGATGTGGGATGTCTCTCTGGCCACTAGAATTTAACGATGTCAAAAAAAAAAAAAAAAAAGTGTCCTCTCCTCCTGATTACCGCTCTGAGGTTTCATTTGTCTGTATTGCTAATCTGAAGATTCATGCTGTAATCTTTTGAATCCATGATACCTTTTGTGTCTTTTTACTTATTAGTCTTATTCTAAACTTGTTTTATTCTTAGGATTGAGAACTAATCCATTAGTCTACACATTTTTATTCCCGTCCTAACTTACTGGCCTCAAACGTCTATTCTGCATTCCACACTGGGCCCACAGTGATTAACTTTATTGGTAAATATACCAATATTGTCACTGAAGGAAGAATTGAGTTTTCTGGAAACTTTCCTTTAATATTGGGGTTCGCTGACATAATAAGGATTGGGTCATATAATCTTGACTCCAGGAACTGAGATGCATTCCAACATCTTCCTGCGTGAAAAAGGGTATGAACTTAATCAGGGCGTGTGGTATTAAACTGAAATACTTGAGCAGGTGATGGGTGTGAGAGCCGCATCTTTAATGGGAAGGGGTCCTTTCAACTTCAGGAGTTCCTCCAGGGTGGAAACTCTGGGAAAAAAAAAAGAAATCCCGCTCAGCAAAGGTTCCAGAGCTCAGGGAATAATCAGCAAACTCTGGGTACGGCTCACAGGACACATAGCATAGGAGCAGAAGGGACCTAGGTCTCTTGGGTCACACAGGCTGGACTTCCATCCTCCATGTCATCTCCACCCAGCATTGTTGGAGAGATAGCGCTATGTGCGGTCCAGGCAGGGACAGGGGACTGATGGGTCTGACTGGGGAGTGGAGGCAGATTTATCACACCAACCCAGAAACAGGAGATTCTCCTGCATCGGGGTCATGCTCAGCTCTGTAACTGTGATCCTCAGCCTCATTCTCAGGCTACAGCTCAGGGTGGACAGTGAGGTTCTGGTAACACACCTGGGTCAGGAGAATCAGGCTCAGACACCTGGAAGGTCCCTCGCTGCTGTCCTAGGTGAAGGCTCTCCCTGGGAGCCTGTGGGACCATTGCCATGTTGACTTCCAACATGTCTGCTGACCCCCGTGCAGGAGAAGGTGACCTCAGACCTGAGATCATCAAGAGCCTCACAGAGGGAGTGACACACGTGGGAAGTTCCTGCTCCTTTTTTCCCAGAGGCCACCCTGTACCCTGGATCGTTGGAAAGCTCCAGTGGGATCTGAGGGGCTAAAGGACACAGTCAGTGCTGTGGGTTCAGGGGAACCACGCGCAGGAGTCCTCATGGTCCCCAGTGGTGTCGCTGTAGGAGCGCGTCATCCATGGACCAACTTCACCCCCTGCCCTGGGGCGGACCCAGCATTTTCCCGGCGTCTGCGTGGCACCCCACCCACTCATGGCGCATAAAGAGGGTTCCTCAGACCCCGGTTTACCCCTTTGCCGGCCGCCACCCTGAATCCCACTCTCAATGCTCAGGTGTCGGGCCAGCTTCCTGTACGTCGATCCTCCTGGGCCCGGGTCCTCACCATCACCTCACATCTCAGTGGCTCGTCCCTGGAACACACTGCTCCTCAGCCCTCAACTCAGGAGCCCGAACGTGATGGGGACATCTCTGCTGTGACCCCTGGGAGAGCAGAGTCCATGCTGTGGAGCAGGATCCACCTGCTGGGATGTTCCTGGGCTCTGATGAAGGTGAAAGTTGAGACAGGTGCATTTTCCCTGTTTCAGAGGAAAAGGGCCGCTCCACAGGCCCTGGTTAGATCATATGGAAAACCGGTCAACATTTTTGTGTAATCATGGTTTTGTTGTTTTCGGGGTGGGGGCAGGTTTTATTTCTCCTAAAAAATAAAAAAAATGTAGAATAAAAAATGGATAGTAAAACATTATTACTAGGAAGTGTTCCAAGTACAGTCTACAAAGGCCCACGTTTTTAAAAGATTTTTAATCGTTTGGAACAAAGGGCTGAGC
>BNJM01000633.1:141698-161624 GCA_015472975.1 Rousettus leschenaultii | reverse complement strand
AAGCGACAGTGTAACAGAGGTGAGGATGCAGAGGGCTCTGGGAGCGAAGGCCTGAGCAGTGCTTCTAAAGAAATAATTATAAGGATAAGTTTTAAAATTATTTCTGTGGTTTATGCAGTTTCCAAAATGGTTTATAGTTAAAGATGCTGATAATCTCTCTTTCTAGCAGTAAAGACAGAACCCATAGGCAGTGCCTGGCTCGGTTTAACAATAGAGATCTGCACGCTATTTCCTGGATACAGCTAATCAACCATTTATAAGGAGCCAGAAGCTGGGCGACTGTGTGGTATTTAAACATCTTTGCAATGGTAACAAATATAATAAGATGGATTGGTTGTTTCTTATGTTCCTGGACGGTCATGAACTTGAAAGAAGATATGATTGGAAAATTGGTAACAAGGAAATTTGAGGAAGAGGTATGTGAAGAGATTTCTCAGAATGAGCAAAAGATGTAAAAATTCTTGTCTCCAATGTAAATGTCCCGAGCCTTCAGGAATGAATGTTCGTGCGGTCACACCAGGTAAAGACCCGACGGGCTGAGGCGCTTACTGAAGGCAAAGGGAACATAGAGTGGGTGGTGGAGGAGGCAGTTATCGAGTCTAGAAACGAGAGCTGTGATGTCATGAATATGTTTTCCTTATTTTGTTTTGAGTATGTGTGTGCGTATCGTAAACAACCATTATTTTTATTCTAACTTTTATTGTGTCACATAAGATACATGGCTTTATACAATAGTATTTATGTATTGCTAATTTTACATTACAGTATTTAACTTACAGGGTACCAGAGTGAAGGTTAAACACCAATCAAACACTTTGAGTTGTATACACAGTAGTCGTATAATTTTAGGCACAATTAGAATCTTGCTATAGTCTTCCTTTGGACATTAAGTTCATTGAAGTAGATGGGTAAGGGCGCCAAGTCGACAAGATGTAGACTTGTGACTATTAATTTTAGTGTATCGAATTGACTAGGCCACTGGGCACACAGATATTTGTTTAACGTTATTCATCTGTGAGGGTGATTCTGGATGAGATGCACATATGAATCAAATAATGAAAAGGCAGATTGCCCTCCCTAATACTGGTGGGCCTCAACCAATCAGTTAAAGGCCTGAATATAGCGAATAGGCTATGTGGTGGAGCATCCGCTTTCTCTGCCTGACCGTTTTCAAGCTGTGGCACAGAAATTCTTTCACATTCAGGCTCAGACTCGGACTTACGCTGTAGGCTCTTCGAGTTCTCAGGGCAGGTGCACAGATGAGTCACCACTTACCTGAGTGTGCCCTTCAATGCATGTATGTAAATTTTTATAAACGTTACCTTGATAAAGTTGATTTTAAAAATGTTTCAAAAATTTAAAACAATTTTAAAATTATGCCATCTAAACAGGAAATTACGATCAGAATACTTATTAAAAATTTTTCTCTTTTGGGAAGAGAATATTAATAGAAAATGAGTGGAAAGAGTCAGAATAATAGTGGAAAACTAATAGCTTCTGCTCTTTGTTGCATATGACACATAATTTCTTTCATAAAGTCATTTTGGAGTCACACATCTCGCATCACTGATATCTGGTCTGCGCATAAGGAAGTAGGAACTGGGTGACAGGTAAGACCCTCTGAGGGGCCTCTTCAAATAAACTATGCAGGTGCACACTCATGGAATTGCACAACCAAGGTGACAGAGGTCATGGAAGAGAGGGAGAATGACAGTAAAGCATCGAAGAAAAGGGATTTCGGGAGCGTTGCGTTGCAAAGAGCAGGATGTGGAATAGACGTGCTTGAGCAGAGAGACAACTTCAGTGCCTGAGCGATTTTGGGTAAGCCCCGACTGTCCATGACCTAGGCGAGAATTAGCATAAGAGTTATAGACAAGTCAGGATATGACACAGTATATCTCTTGTTCCTGACTCCACACCCAATGGGCACGTGGACCTCCCCATGGCCCAGAGCCCTGAGAGCCCAGCTGCTTTGTGCAGCTCACCAGGTCCCTGTCTCTAGTCACACACCCATGGGCTGATTCATCGTGAATGTGATTCCGATACACTGTACATTGATTTTATTTGTTTGTACTGTGTTTTCTGCAAAAGCTACACATCTTTCAATTGTTTTTTTTTTAATGTTCTTAATTGCCAAACTGTATTTTTCATGTGTTTTCATTAATTTGAAAATGTTTTTTTGTGATCCTTGGACTTAACTGTTTTTATAAAAATGTAAACAAAATTCATATTTCCCATTAGTTATATGTAGTATTTGTAAAATTAAATTTAAACTATTGATAAATCAAATAATCATAGTTTTCAGAGTTTTTCATATTAATATATGCTCTTTACCAACACATCTATTTATTCAAGTCTTCTCATTTCCCTCTTTCGGTGGAATTTTTATTTTGTCTTACAATGTCCTCAGGCATTCCTTCGCAGGTGGCTGTCAGGTCTCCATGTGGTGACAGTGTGTGGGGTGGGGGGAGAAGGGGCCGAGGTTAAGCACCATGCATGTCCTTGTCCCCAATACAGACACCTCTGCTGAGGCATCAGATGGCACTGGCTGGGCTTATCGTTCACTGACCTGGTGACTGAAGGAGAGACATGGTCAGAATGGAGACTCAGGATCAGCCGTAGGAAAACGTTTGGGTCCTGAGGCTGCCGTGCGCGTTGCAGGCAGGTGCCAAGGGACTTTCCTGTGCTGTGGTCCTTGCATGGCGATGGTGGCCTCCCACTGCCCATTCCACTGTTTCTGAGAAGAATCCTGTTTCTGAAGAAGGTTCTGCTGTGTTGAGGTGAACCCCGGCAGAGTGTGTGATTTCAGCAATAGCTCAGTATAAAGTTTGTCAAAGTCAGTGATTCCTGAGACAGCACAGAGCCTCAGCCGCTCATCACAGAGAAACACAATACAGTTCAGAGAAGATGCTCAGTGTCACTGATCGTTAGGTAATTGCGAGTCATAACTAAAGTGAGATATCACTTTTCCCAGACTAGAAGGGCTGTGAGAAAAAAATGAGAAATAATAAGGTTTTTTTGTGAAGATGAGGAGAAATTGGAATCATAACTATTGTTGGCAGAAATTTGACAGTGCAGCTATTAGAAAACTTCTGATGGGTCCTTGAGAAATGTAATGTATAGTTCCCAAATGACTCAGCAATCACAATCCTAGGTGTCTATCAAGAAGTGAAAACAAATATACACAAAAACTAAGAGAAAAACCTGTATACATAAGTTTCTGGCACATACACAAATGTTCCCAGCAAATATATGCATAAAAGACACAAGATGAAAAATACTCTAATGTCCAAAAGTGGATGAATGGGTAATGAACTGGTCAGTGTCCAAATAATGGAATATTTTATGTCACAAAAAAAAATAGATGACTCACCCATGGCACAACAAGAGATCTCAGAAATGTTGGCAAAAGAACAAACAAATAAAAGTCACAAAAATCCACCTGTTCTCTGGTTCCATCTCTATGAAATGAGCAGAACAGGCAGATCTATTGAGACAGAAAGTGGATCCGGTGTTCCCAAGGGCCGAGTAGAGATGTGATGAGGAGCGATGCGGATGTGTGGGGACTGCTCCTGAGGGATGATGGGAATGTTCTAAAGGTAGAGGTAGGGGATGGGTTCCCAGCGTTGTGGATATTCTAATCAGTAAGTTGTACATTTAAATGGCTACAATTTATGATATGCAAATTATTGCTTATGCAAATTATTATAGATTTGAAAAAAACTATGATAGGGATCGACTCTCATTCACCCTTTACAGTGTGTCTGTGCTCAGAGAGTCAGACGTGGACACTAAAGATCTGGCCGCAGTCACCCTCTTTATTTGTCAGAGGCAGTCGTGGGGGTGATCAGAGACAGACAAGCAGGTTTTTGTCTCAGATCCCTATGGGACTGGAGCACTGTGTCATCGCTGCTGCTACCGTCCCAAGTTGAACAGTAATAATCAGCCTCGTCCTCAGGCTGGAGGCCCGTGATGCTCAGATAGGCCGTGTTGCCAGACCTGGAGCCAGAGAACCGATCTGGGACCCCCGAGGGCCGAGAACTCCCATGCATCACGGTTCTGGGGGCAGCACCAGGCGTCTGCTGGTACCAGCCTGCACCATAGCTTCCAACATTGTTGCTGTTTCCAGTGCAGGACAAGGTGACCTTCTGTCCCACAGCCCCCGACACCGAGGCTTCCTGCCTCAGGCCAGACTGCGCCCAGGTCCCTGGAACAGAGGAGCAGAGACGCAGAGAGTGAGACGGGGGACAGTGCGCACAGCATGTGCTGACGAGGTGAGAAAACATGTAGCCCGCACCGGTCACCTGAGCAGTGCGCGAGGAGGGCGAGGAGGAGAGGGGTCCGGGCCATGGCGGAGACGCCCCAGACTCTGCTTCTGAGCCCTGCAAGCGAGAGAACCGCACAAAGTCCCTCTTCTCTTCTCCCCTCATGTAGGGCAGAGAGGAACCCCTCATGCAAATCGTCCCTCCCCCTGGTGTCTCTGGGGCTAAATTTGGTGAAAGCAGAGTAGAGGGTGGGGCTGGGGACACTCTCCTGGGGCCCTGGGCCTCACAGCTGCTGGTCCCAGTGAGCACAGAGCAGAGGGACTAGGCAGGGCTCCAGGCTGGTTTCCCAGCTGAGGTCCCCAACAGAGCTTCAGGGACAGGCCCACAGCGCCCCCTGCTGCCTCAGAGCCCTGATTTGCTTATGCCAGGGCTGAGTGGTTGGGGATGAGCAGAGAGAGAGTGACAATCTGGACGTCACCACTACCTGTAACACAGCTCACCGCGCGGGGCAGAGGCTCTTTATCACGCAGCAGGAGTCCCACACCTCACTCCTCACTTCGCACACATGGCATCTTCAGCATGAGGTCATCTTCTGCGCCTTCTGCCTTGTAAATCATGATGTTCCTGAGGCCATACGTGACTGACCCTCAGAGATAACTTGTCCTGACCTAGTGAGCGGAAGGACAGAGGACACGTGCACCCCGCTGCACCCCGTGGCTGGGGCCGCGCTGACCGGCCCCTCTCTCCACTCCCCACACGCCGCTCCCCAGCACAGACCAGCGTCCATCCCTCTCTGCACGTGCCGGATCTTCACACCTGAAGTGGCGGATCCGTTAAAAAAATTACAGGGGCATTCTCCAAGAAGAGATCGGTTATTTAGAAGAGAGACGGATCCCTTTGTTTCTCTTCCATCCCAACGAAGAAGGTCAAGTGTACCAGACCCCCCGCCCCCGCCCCACGATGCAGCCAGGAACCCACAGCCCAGACCGTGGACACCAGAGAGAAGGGGGCTCCACGCCGGATGCGGGCTGTGCTTCGGGATGGGGTTGGAGTCTGGGCAAGTGCAGAGGGGTTGAAGCTGCAGGGAAAGGAGCAAGGGAGGCGACACGGTGCCAGATTCCCCGCCTGAGCCAGCGACTCACAGTCCACAAGTTCTGTGAACTACGTTACACGTCCTTCTGTGGCGCTCGCTGTGTGCTCCGCATTATTCTACTTGCTTCGTGAACATTAACATAAGTATTTAAACCAGTGACCTAATCTACAATGAAGTTACAACGGCCTCAATAAACTGCAGTCAACAGGAAACACATCTATGTAGCCAAGTTCTTGCCTTTGAACTTCAGATTCCATTCCTGTTAGTACAACATGGTTTTGAAAGAATGGTTCCCGGAGAACGTCAGCTCGATCTTCCTAACCCTGAGTCAGAACAAAACTCAAACGATGTCCATGGCCTTGACAGTGTTGGTCACGCTGCGGCATTCAAGCCCCGGAGATGGTGACACTTAGTACCTAGTAAAAAGCATTTTAGAAACAAAAGTGTCCTATAAAAAATAACCAACACACATAAACTATGTGTTTTATGTGAAATAACTCATTAACATGATGACTCAACATAAAAGAAAAAACCTTCCCACCCCCCACGACATCTGGGTGACGCGCATGAAGACGCTGTGGCAGAGTTGCAGTGAACGCGCTGTGATCGCGCACCCTGACCCAGGCACACACGTGGAGTCCCCGAGAGACACCCACATGCCCGACCCAACATGCAGCAGACCTCATCCTACACATTCTAGAACAAAATCCTATCCGCCTCTGCTCTCTCCTCTCATTCCCTCTCTCTGTGGGGCCTGGGCCCCGCCTGCGGCATCCTGCCCTGGACTGTGACAGCGTCCTCCACACGCCTCCCTGTCACAGTCTCCACTCCATCCACCATCACTGCACCTCCACGCACCGTCTGCAGGGCCACCGAGCAAACACCAGTGTCTTCATGGTGACCGGCCTCCGCCTGCCTCTCCATCCATCCCAGCTCATCTCTGTTTTCTGCTTCTTCATTTCTTTATTTTGTTTTTTTCGTTGGTTCTTTATTCTCTGTCTATATGTCTATTATCTATCTAAATCTCTATCTGTCTATCATCATCATCATCTAGCTATTTATCTACCTATCTGTCTATTCCTTTCGTTGTTGTTTCATGGTCCCGTGTCCCTGCCTGGTCCCACCTTGACTGCTGGGAGGTAGTAAGGTCCCAAGGACACGACCACCTGTCGTCCCCCCACTTCTGAGGATGTGCGAAGTCTACCTGCTTTTCACCTCTAGAGTCAGCTATGCTTTTTGCCGTACGATATCCAGATCCTGTATTCATGAGACAGAGGATCTGGGAAGAATGGGACACTTCGTATTATCCAAACTGCAATCTCCTGGTACCAGTTTTAAATGGTTTCCTCCAATAATTGTAGTGACAAGAGATGACACTTATGTCATTCCAGGGAGAGTATTTATAGGATCATCGAGCTGGTAAATGGCAAGTAGGTTTACTACTTTAAAAATATGTTTTCCTTCGGAGAAGATGACATCAAAAATATAGCACGTGGCCCTGGGTTGAGTGGGAAAAGCTTTGTCAGCGGCTCTGGCACTGCGTCCACCACAGCAGTTCTGGTTCAGGCCTTATCCTCAGGGGGAGGAACAGAGAATGTTTTCATCTGTGTGTGTTGTACGAGTTTTAATTTTGTAATAATATAGCAATTTCAGAGAGCTTGAAAAGTTTATCATCCACATAATGATATAATCTTGGAAAACCACAGTCATTTCTTAAAACAAAGAACATTTGGAATAATAACATTTACTCAGCTGCAGGCTTTATTCAGACCTCGTACTTTTCTCCCCAATATCCTTTATCTCATCCTTGAGCCAATCTGGGAATCCAATTGTGCAAAAAGCCATACTGATAACGTGCCTTATAGAATGCATTTTCCCTTTAAGTTTATTTTGTATTGCCTCGACACAATATTTTTCTAACAAGATTTTTCTTATTGAAGAAAAAGTAAACAGCTCACAATTTCACACTCTCCCCTCACGGCCAGTGCCGGACGCCGTCGGGGGAGCTCGGGTGGTGACAATACCTGCAGCCCTGCTCCTCCTGTCCTTAGTCAGGGGAGTCGGCTCAGGTGTGAGCTTCTGGAAGCCACGTCTGCATGAGACGTCTTCCAGCAGCGTACATGGTCCCACGAGCTGCAAAATGCATCCTTAGAGCACAAGTGCTTGTGGAAATTCCTTCCAACTTCCGGTTAGTTTGAAATGAATCACAGTTTTCGGAGATGGCCTGAGATTTTAATTTTGTTTCTGAGTGTTCTTGATTTTAGAATAAGAGAGATTTTGTCTAAGCTTGTTAAACTGATTGAATTTTAAACAGAAATTTCAGGAATAAGTTCAGAATTATAGAAGTAGAGGTACTTCTCAAACTTTAATATTCATAAAAAATTCCTGGAGACATTGTTAAAACAGATTCCTGCAAAAGGACACGGGATTCTCACACAGTTGGCCCAGTTTGAGGAACTGCGTTCCCAGCAACTGCAGCAAGACTCCCATTTGAACGCTAAGTGAACTATCCAGGTGGCCTGCGGGGACAAACAGTGAATGAGGGTGTAACTGTTCATGCTCTTTGAATCAGAGGAGACTCAGAGGGAGCAGTGGGGTCTCCGACTCTCACCGTGGTTGTCATTTTGGAGGCGAGCCCCTCCCCTTTATTACAGGCAGACAGGGGGAGAGGAAGGCCAGTCTTGTGGAGTCACACTGGAGAGAATGGAGGACACATGGCCATGAACCACTGGGCGGGAGAACAGGACCTTGGAGCCCCCGCCCCGTGGCGTGCTGGCCATGTCCGCCCTCTCTCTTCCCTTCTGCCTCTGAGGCTGAGCAGTTCTGAGCACTTGAGGAGGTTTTGGTTGCACTTCCCCGTGGGTTCGCATCACTGTGTAAGTATAACTACCCATATACAGACTACAGTAATAGTCGGCCTCGTCCTCAGGCTGGGCCCCCGTGATAGTGAGGGCGGCTTTGTTCCCAGAGATGGATCCAGAGAAGCGACCAGGGATCCCAGAGAGGCGATTGTTTGTGTTGTAGATAAGCATGCGGGGGGCCCGGCCTGGGGTCTGTTGGTACCAGTAGGGGTAGTTACTGGAGGAGACTGACCCAGAGCTAAGGCCACAGGTAAGTGTGACCGTCCCTCCAGGAGACACTGACAGCGATGGCTCCTGAGTCACCACAGTCTGAGGATCAGCCGCTAAAACCAACAGGAGAGATGCAGGTATTATGGGAGACAAGGTCACCATGAGACACAGTTTTTACGTGCCCCCCGAGGATGCAGAGTCCCTTCCCCTGACCTGAGCCGTAAGCGAGGAGCCCCAGCAGCAGCACCGTCCAGGCCATGGTGGGGACACTCACAGGACGCGGCCTCCTCAGGCTCCTGGGCTGGAGTGCGGTGTCCTCGGGCCTTTTTATGCCCCCCAGGCCCATTAGGAGGAGAAGGTGCTTCATGCAAATCAGCTTCCTCTGTCTTCCAGCCCCAGCGTCACCCTGATGTCCCCTGGGGAGGATCTTGAATGAGTCGGGTGCTGGGACCTCACACCGACCAATGACTGAATGGTGACTGAGACACTGAGAAAGATTGGTTGTGGATTTTCACCAAATCAGCTTCCTCATGTCCCTGGTGACGTCAGTCCCAAATTTTGTCTCTGGAAACGAAGGGCTCAACGATGCGATGGGTGTGCTCACCTTCCGGCCCCATCGATCTAGCTCATGCCAAATCGAACCCCATTCCTGAGAACATTTCATCCTCCTCAGTGAAATTCCTTCTCGTCTTCTTTGACAGAGATTAGCAGTCACTCCTCCCTCCAGCAGCGAGTCCACTGGGGAATCACAGAGTTTATGTCCCAGTGTGAAGGGACAGGGGTCTCCCCCTAGTGGCAGTTTTAAGGGGACCAGAGCTGAGTGTGCTGTGACCAAGAGCTGCACTGTCAGGCTTAGGAAGGCAAATGACCTTTGCTTTAAGGTACCACCTATTATATGGATGAGCTTCAAAATAAATGGGTTTTGAGAGGAATGGCTCAGAGTGTCACCATAAAAGTATGATTTTCTTGCAACATCAGCTGTAACAAAATAGGAACACACATCCCATTATGAGAAATGGAAACAGCACTGAGCATAGACGAGGTGGTGAGAACAGCATAGAACGTTCTAAAACTCCCTTTCTCTTCACTCCTGCTGTGGGGCAGAAGGAAAGGGAAGGGTGGAGACGGGGTTTGGGATGAGCAGGGGACGGACAGGAGGGTAAAATGTCTCTAGTCGCTGGTGACAATGACATACACACATGATGTTTTTCAAACTGTGAAATAAAACTGTGATTGATGGTATTCATTTTGAATCGGTAGTAAATTGTCCTTCTATTAAATTGTGCATTGTTATTTTTCTTTTTCTCATATGGGTTCAAGAGCCGCAACTCGTACCATAGAACAATATTCATTGTAAATTACTTTTCGCATTATACAAATATATAATCAGATAGTGTAGAGAAATACAAGTATTTTCACATCTCTCAAATGTGGACATGAGGACTATTAAGACACAAGCAAAAGAAATAAGAAAAAACTGAAAACAAACAATATCACTTCCCGTGGGTCCCTCTAAAATCTGAAATCAATGAGAACTGGCAGAAGAGAAAGAAACAACTGAAACGGCGACACAGGCAGGACTAACGCACTTGCCGCGCACCTCACCGTGGACACACGGGGAGTCCTGTTAGCGGCGGGGCTCCCTGAGGGTCGCCACGAACACGCTGTCTCAGGCGTTCTCCAGGCACCGTGGGTCCCATTAGTGTCCCCCCGGGGCAGACCTGGGTGGGGATTAGGGGTCAGTGTGGAATGGAGGGGCGGATGGGCTGGATAAGGGAGACACACCCAGGGCCCCAGGAGCCCCTCCCATGCAGGAAGGAGAGGAGCAGCGCCCCCTGGGGGTCCTGAGTGACACTGCCTGACTCAGGGAGGAGCTTCCTCTGGGGCGTGCTTTTCTCTCTGAGGGGACCTGCTGATGCAGGCTGACCACCGCCTCTGCACATGTGCTGTCCCCCAGAGCCCAGGTACATCATCACCTAGAGACGGTGCACATAACTTAGGCTCACCCCAAATCCTCCCTGCGGACTAAGGTGAATTTTTCTTCTGACACAATGGATTCTTCTTGCTCATATGTTGAGTCATTCATGCCATGATGCTATGAATGTGTTCCTGTTGGGTTGGACTCCATCGATTTTCTAAAATGAGAAAAAGAGTTCATGCTACATGCCTGCTAATTCCATATGTGTTTTAAATCATTTTTTAAACAAACGCTTAGGTACTGCTGATGACAAAAACATCATCCTCAGGCCCAGGACCACGGTTGGGAATTAGCATGTGCTAGAGAACAGATAACGACCACCTGCGCCCAGATGCCAGGAGTAAAAAGGCCGTGCAAATGCCCTTCCTCCCCAGTGTCCTTTCCCTGTCTCCGAAAAGAAAACGTCTGTCCAATGAGTGAGGAGAAGAGAGGAATCTGGGTCATGGGGGAGGAGGCCCAGAGCTCTGCTTGCTGAGGCCTAATTGTTGGCATTGAGACTCTCCCTCCCCAGGTGTCTCCTGTCCTGAGCCCAGGTAGCACTGTAGGTCAAGTTTCTCAAGCAAAATTATTTCCGTCGTGTGATTGTCCATCTACCTTTACCTATAAATCAGGTTTGGACAGTGACTTCATGAGAGGAGGATGACACATGAGGCTAATGTGTGTGTCAGACCCAAATGGTCATGTGTCTCCTGGTGGCCCAGTTGTAGGAAAGTCACACTTCAGCGAGGACACTGCCTGCTCAAGTGTGCCAGAGCCAGTGAGCACTCTGCCAGCCTGCCTGGCCCAGACCCTGTGCTCTCAGAACCCGTCCCCCAGCGCCCCCTGCTGGGCCCAGAACCCACAGCCTCCAGCCCACTTCACACCTCTCAGCTCTCCTGGAAGGGCTTCTGATTTTTGCAAGTGAATATTTCTGATGTTACTACAAAGGGAAGCAGAGTGAGATGGTCCCATTTGTGATGTTGGGGTTGAGCTATTAATTTTTCCAAATCATTAATGATCTCCGGAAGCCAAAAGAAATGCTGTGTTATCAGAAATTTTGGGATTACCTGGTACTTGACAGAGCTTCTGCCTTGCCTCTGGGGTCATTCCTGGCACATGACTCTCTTGAACCACAAGGGCAATGCTTAAAGGCCCCCAGAGAACTCCGTTAGTTCATACCTGGTGGTAATTCCACCTGGGTCACCCTTACGTGTGGAAATATGTGGTTGGAGCTGTTGCTGGTGTCAGGGTTCAGGTTAATTCCCCAGTCCCCACTGCAGGTGTCTTGGCATTTTAGGTCTGTCTATTTCGTGACATAACACTGTCAGGAACAGAAATGTCTTGCGTTTTTGAGAACATCTGTGGGTTCTCTTTGTCCTTGAATGTCATTCTGAAAATAGTTATTTTTTTTATATCTTCTGATAGTTTTAGTCTATATTTCAGTTTAGTTTTATTATATTATCATAAAGTGAATACTACATCAGAGGAGTGCTCCCCCTTTTCTGGAACGCCCCGGCTGTCCCCGTGGGAGGCGTGGGCGGGAAGACTGTAAGGAGACGAGATGCACACTCATTTCTCACGTCCTCACATGATCAGATGAGGAAACACTCTGAGAAGAAAGGAACAAAAATTGGCCTAAAATGGGCACTGCTGGGTGGATGGCAGTAGCTCGGGGTGGTCAAGGAGGTTGACTCTCATCCCCTGGACCTGGTGCCCTGGAGGAGGATGGGGACCTGGGGTGTGGGGGTCAGGGATGTTTGGCTGCATCGTCATGTCGGAATCAATAGCTTCTGCTCAAGGACACTGTGATAACAAAGAGAAACAACACTCTGAGAGTAGCGGCCGTGTGAATGGGTCTGTAGTGTTGATGAGATGTCTGTGGTGCCAATGGGTGAGAAAAACAATATTCCAGCCACTGTTCTGATTATCCCAGGGCAGTAGGTGCTGGCTTTCTGTCCTGGGTCCTTGTCCCTGAAGGAGGCTGGATCCACAAGGAGAGATGCTGAGACACGTGAGCATATGGAATGGTTCCCATGTAGTGGAGGGTGTGGGGTAGAGCTGGGGAGAGATGCCCATGAGTGTAAATGTGGGTGAGGAAGATTGGAATCCAGGGTGTGCTGAAGACGATCCACAACCCTGTTCCTTGGGCCCCATAGCTAAGGCCCATTTGCCTCATATCTCTTTCGCTGCTCCAACCCACATCAGTCTCTTTGTCTTTCTGTCCCATTCCTGGGGAACTATCTATAGTATTTGTTGGAGGAGGGGGAGTCTGTGTCCTGGGTCTACACAGGTCCTGAGAGGGCCGAGCCTCAGGAAGAGCAGGTCAGGGAATCCAAGATTCCCCCGCAGGCCTGGCTTCCCATGATATCCACGCCCACAAGATCAGGTAAGAGACACTCCATGTGTGGCAGGGACATCCCACAGGCTTTCTGAGATGGAGCGAGGCAGCTATCAGAGGACACTCATTATCTTAGAAGGGTCTTCACATTGTCTTCCCAGAAATTATGGACACAGGTTCCATTTCTAACCCCTGGAAATGCAATTGGAGACAGAGTCTCTGAAATCACATGGTGCCCTCTTCCATGCAGAGCCTTTGTGGTCCTGATTCTCAGGAAACAAGGTACGGGTCACAAGGTCATTCACTGGATTGAGGTGATAATCAAAACTACGTCACCCAGGTGCACATTACAGGTGACAGCACAGCTTCAGTGCTTAGCGACACCCAGCCCAGACCGGCTGCACCCACACTGCCCGTCGCCCCTCAGGGCAGCCTCCCATCGCCTGGTCTGTGCCTCCTCCGGGACAGGTCTCATGGAACAGGAGAAGGATTATTTTATTTATTTTTTGTTTTTGTACTATTTTCATTCCTTTCCTGAACTTCCTTACCTCATCCTTCATTGCGTGGACATTTTAACCTGACGACATTGCAGGGAGTTTTTCATTCAGTTTGGGACAATTTTTTATCATAACTACGTTGTGTATGTCGACTTGCAAGCTAGTAAGATCTAATCAATTTTATTTCCTTGCCTCACAACAGTTTGTAATTTTTAGTGTTCAAGATTTTTACATTTTCTCAGATTTACCTCTCATATTTCATATAGACATTGTTTTAAATGGCATTTTTTTTAAATTTATAATTCACTCATAGTATATAGAATAAACTTCATTTCCGCTAGATGGTTGTGTCATGGAATTAATTTGAAGCGCTCACACCAGAAGCAAATCTTAGGCACTTCTGGACCCTGAACCGGGCAAGACAAGAGTCAACCCAATATGACATCCTCAGCTGCGTCTACCAGGAGATATTTATCTCTGAGAAAGGAATTTTTGCCTGTGAAACCATGAACACCGTGAGAATATATGGACAACAAGTCACCCTAAAAACTGAACTGAAGAGAAGGACGTGACATTGTCAGGACTGCTGGCCCAAGGACAGCAGGTGCTGCATGAGACCTGACATCACAAGTCACCACGGAGCTGGACTTGGTCCCAGCACCAGCAGGGGTGACCGCAACAGGCCTGGAGAGCACAAAGGTTTTTGTCTCACTTCCTTCTGAGACTGTAACACTGTGCGAGTCTTAGAGTTCCTGTCCCAGGTGCTGCAGTAATAGTCGGCCTCGTCCTCAGGCTGGAGCCCGGAGATGAGCAGAAGCCCTGCGTTGGCCGAATTGTCTTTGGATCCAGAGAAGCGGTTGGGGACCCCGGAGCCCTGGTACTTATCGGAGTCCGACTTATAGGCCAGGAGATCCCGGGGCGGGCTCCCTGGCTTTTGCTGAAACCAGCGTATCCAGTATCCAGTAACACTGAAGCCACTGCTCAGGGTGCAGGTGAGTTGGGCTGATGCTCCTGGAGATGCAGAGAGGGAGGGCGGCTGAGTCAGCACAGGCTGGGAGAGGGAACCTGCAAACACAGACAAACATGATCGCTGGCACAAGATAAAAGAGAACATTTCTCAGGAATTCGAGGAAGAAGGCAGTGATTTTGCGTGATGCCCAGGGTTCCCGAGGCCTGTCCCCACCTGTGCACTGAGAGAGGAGCACGAGGAGCACGGGGATCCAGGCCATGGTGCTCGCAGCCCCTGAGCCCACAGTGGGGCTGGGCTGCCCCAGGCCTGCTTTTCTTCTCCACCCTCCGCCAGAGGAGGGGCTGTGCATGCAAATGTGTGTCCATCCAGTGACCGCCCGGCCCCTTTCAGAGCCCTGGAGCTGGAGCTTAGCTCACACCCAAACTGAGGAGGATGGAGGTTGTCTTCACCCCCTGGGAGAGCTGTGAGAGGAAGCATCTGCTGACACCACACCAAGCTCCCTGCTCAGGGGACTCTGCCAGGCCAGAGAGGACAAGCTGCTGAGTCCCATCAGTGAAGAGAGATCCCAGGCCCCAGACCCATGCTCCTTTGAGTGAATGTTCCTCACTCAGCAGCTGTGTAGGGAACACAAGGCAGTCCCACAGCTCCCCCTGTTGGTCATACATGTAAAAAGAGAAAAATAAAATATAAATAGAGATCAACCCTGGCAAAAATTAATAAAACACATACTTTCCTAAGAAGATACTAAATTAGTTTTAATTGAAATAAAATAATTAAAAAGAACAACTTTAGTAGAAAGACTAGAAAAGTTATGGAACCATTCCACTCTATATCATAAGAAATAAGATAATTTCATTTTATTTGCTTCATAGTTTTTCATAATATGTAAAAGTAGAATGTCATAGTTCATAGTTATAATTTTGATAAATATATTTTACAAATAAATTACTCATAAAGGAAAATTACAGGGTCATAAGATTAAATATTTATATTAATTATTCCACACATTGTTATGAAGTGAAATTTATTCCAATGATACAAGTTGTGGTTTATATAAGTTAAAATTGTCATATATCACAGCATAGTCACACAGCAATAGATGTCATCATATTATCTCAATCAATACGAAATAACTTTCGAGCAGATTTAACGTCCAATTCTAACACATACCAGCAATTTTTAACACATGAAAATACAAACACACACATTTATAATGTGGGAATTAACCCTGACCGTTGCACATGTGCATCACCTAGAACTAAAGCCAGCCCCTTAGCCATGGGATGGGTAGGGGGCATTTCCACAAAGAGCAGGACCAGGCAAGCATGATATTTACCTTCATTAATAATCACACAATTCCGCAACTATTAGACCATGCAATTAAATAAGAGAAATCGATGGTTGGGTCTTAGCTGTGGTGTGAACAGACAAGTGAAAACATAAACATCCACATGTGTGACACGGCTCCAGACACTCCGGTGCTGGTGCAGAAGTGACAGTGGACATCTCACTGGGACCAGCACCGGTAATAATTACTGACAGGCGTGAGGGGAAGAGCAGGAGGAGCAGAGGGGAGGGGTTTGCGCACTGCCCAGGGCTGAAGGCCACCTGTGAACTCCGCGGTGTCACCCCAGGCGGGAGGTAACACTCTGCCTCTCGCTCAGGCTGCATCACATTGATGGGGCTTCTGTCTCAGACCCAGAACAACCCCTGGTGCACAGGCTTCCCGTGCAGAACGGGGTGACCTTCTGCCCAAGTGACCAACACACTGAGACAGAAGGATGTGAGTCAGATATCCCAGCACGTGCTCCTCTAGAACCGAGAAGACGCCAGGTCCTATGTCACCCAGGGGCTTCTTTCTGTAAAATATAACAAAGCTCACTATAGTGGGGACTGAATGAGAAACATCCCAGGACATGGTAGGAACACACGGAGCTCTGTCCCCTGAGGGTCCATGGTAGGGATAATGCCAACAAATATATTATCCTCTGGACAGGCTTCCTTAGGAGCCCACATCCTCCTTTGAAATGGTTTCAGGTCCTCATTGTCTACAAGCTCCAACTTGTACCAGATTTGGCCAGAGGTTCCATGAGAAGAGAGAGAGAGAGAGAGAGAGAGAGAGAGAGAGAGAGAGAGAGAGAGAGAGAGAGAGAGAGAGAGAGAACCTCAATTTGAAGCAGCGTTGCGAGGCATCCAGACCCTGGAGCTCATGGGGTGATGACGCCCTCACAAACAGAGGAAAGTCATTCATCAGTGAGGACACGATTTGCTCAACTCCCCTAGAGCCTGCTGCGTGGTTACCAGCTGTCAGGCCCAGCACCCACACTCTCAGCCACTGCATTGCTCCCCCTTCTGGTCAAAGGGTCCACATCCTCCAAACACTGAGATGGCACTAAGCACAACACACAGAGTTGTCTTTTTTACTTTATTATTTGCTGATGTCACACCCAAGGGAGTGGAGAGAGAAAGGGCCTCTCGAGGTCCCCAGGGGAACAGCGATGCTGTAATACTTGGACTTGTATCTCAATGGGAAACTATCCTCTTTTTCAAAATATCAAACTCTGTCCACTGTGTCCCTAGAGCTTCAACCTTGTGTGCTTTGCCAGACACTGCACAAGCATGTGAGATGACAGGTACCGGGTGCCACAGAAAGACACATAGGGTAACATTGCCCTGTGTGCATGTTGGGGAGGTGCAGGGGGGTCTGGCCCAAGAAGACTGAGCAAAGCTGTGGAGTGTGAGGGGCATCTGGAGGATGAGTAGGTGATCTCCCAGGCAGAGAGGCCAAAGCCCTCAGGTCACAGGTCAGGGTGTGTGTCAAGGCCAAAAATGAGGGAGCCTGCTTGCTGGGGACTCCAGAGAATGGCCCCTCGAGGTCCAGGAAGTAGATCATCTGAGCCTATGAATCCAGGAACTCCAAACAGAGAAAACT
The DNA here is from genome assembly GCA_015472975.1 of Rousettus leschenaultii. Taxonomy (NCBI): domain Eukaryota; kingdom Metazoa; phylum Chordata; class Mammalia; order Chiroptera; family Pteropodidae; genus Rousettus; species Rousettus leschenaultii. Next base: position 144,501 of record BNJM01000633.1, on the reverse strand, counting down.
TAAATCGTAAATAAATAAATATTTCCTTACTTGAATCTTGAAATCCCGTTTTACTAATTGTGAATGCGTGTGAGCATACGTGTGTTCTTATAGACACAAGAATATTCACAACGATGTTGCCTGTATACATTCGCTAATCGTGCGGTCCAGTCTTTCTCACTTCCGTTATTATTCTTAATAGTCCCGAGTCTGTGCACCTGCTGCTCGGGCATGAGGCACGGCAGGCAGAGGCGACATGCGCGGAGGGCTTGGCCTGGCTCCCTGGTGTGATGACTCCCTGGGCATTTCAGGGGCCTCAGGCACCAAACGCGTGGACCGGGCTTAGCGCCAGGTCCAGACTGTTTATGGCGGCGGCAGCAGCAGGAGGAGCAGCAGCCGCTGCAGCCTCAGGCGTGAGGAGGGGCACTGCGCGGGGGAGCGCGGCGGCCGGCAGTGGGAGGGCGTGCGCGGGGCCCCTCTCCGACTTCAGATGTGCGCAAGGGGATTCAACTCTCCATTTTTTTTCCCTTGGCAGCCAGGCTGGAAGTTTATCAATTTGTTTGATCTTTTCAAGGCTTTTGATTTTTATTGATTTTCATGGTGATTTACTCTACTTAGTGTTATGTATTTTTGCAATAATATTTATGGTTTAGTTTTTTTTCTACTTGCTGTTCAGCATACTATACAATTTTTCTAGTTTACTATAGTGGAAGCTTAGATTATTAATTTTTTTAGCTTTTTTTTTTTTTTACTTTCCGTTAATTACATTTATTGCTAGAAATTTCTCTCTAAGCACAACTTGCACCAAATCTCACATGTTTTGACAAGTTGCATTTTCCCTTCATTTAATTCAAAATGTTTTTAATTTTAATTTTTCTTTGACCCCTGTGTTATGGAGAAGTGTGTTGTTTAATCTCCAAATCTTGGGCATTTCCAGCTCTTTCTGTGGTCGATTTCTAGTCCAATGGTGTTCCGAGGACATTCTCGTCTTGTAAATGTGTTGAGGTTTATTTATGGCCCTGAATATGGTCTGTCTTGATGACTGTTCCATGCGGATGTGAGAAGAAATGTGCACTCTACTGCCGTTCTATGAAGTCTTTTGTAAACGTCCATTGGATCCAACTGAATGGGTGGTTTGTATTCAGACTCTCTCCCCCTCCAGGGCTTGTTGCTTGTTAGTGACTTTTCCAAACAAATCCTCTATACAGCATCTTCTTTGCCATGTCTGGATGCTGTCGTCCCTCCTCAGGTACCTGCGTGGTCAGCTTTAGCAGGATGGAGATTTTATGAAACCCTGGGGTCGACAGGTCTCGCAGTCTCTGCAGAGTGTCTCTGAGGACTCGGGGCCGGTGCTGTCCACACTCAGCCGGGCTGGTGAGCGCCCTGCGAGCACGTTCTGCTTGGGCAGAGACTCAAGGTCAGACAAGGGTTAGCGCGTCGGCATACGCGGCTTTAAACTGGACTCTGGTTGTTTTGTGGTTGTTTGTTTGTTTTTGGTTTCTTCAAATTTGAGGAAGGTCAGTGCACTCTAATCTCGTGGGCTGTTTACATCAATGTTTTGGAGAGAGACTGGCCTAGAATCTTCTTTTCTTAGATTTGATCTCTGCTCGTTTTGATATAAAGATCAAATGCTTTCATTGAATTAATTAAAATGTAGCTGCTTATATCTGTTTGTACGTGAGAGAGAGACAGCCGGACAGACAGAGAAACACAGAAATTTTCTTCTTGACCAGTAATTAAATGTATATAATTGTTGGTGAAATATTTACGGTTTTTAATATTTAACGACTCTGTTTGGGAAAAATATTCTTTCCTAAAATTTGTCAATTTCTACACATTTTCAAACACACTGGTATAAATGTGTTCAGTATATGTTCTTGTCTTGTGCTTATATCTACCACCTCGGAGTTACGTCTTCCTCTAATTTCTAGTAAAAGTTGATGTGATTTCTGTTTTCTCTTGATAAATCTCACCAAACTTTTGTCCATTATCTTTTCATAAAGAAGCAGTTTCCCCTTTGTTACTTCTCCCTATTATACCTTTCTACTTACATTACTTGGGTTTATTGCATTTTTGATAACTGAAGTATGCTCTTTACTTCATTAATATCCAGTCATTCTGCTGTTTAAATATAAATAATTAAGGTTCTACATTTCTACGCATATAATGGCTTTTGATGCATCTCACGATTTTTCTTCACACAAATCTTATCATTTATTACTAGATATTGCCTAATTTTAATGCAAATATTAAAGACTTTTGAGGGTAGAAGTATATTCGAAATTTTCTACTATTGCAGTAAGTAGCCTTGTGCATACCTCTTTGCATATGGATGTGATTCTCTCTATGGAACAGATTTCAAGCTATTGAATTTTGGAGTAGACAGTAAATGCCGACACGACTTAACTACATATTGTCCATCGCTCTCCAGAGGTGCTGAGTGCTGCTTTCCTAAGCAAAAGTGTGAGCACAGCCACGCTAGCACAGTGCATGTGAAACTGCTCACGTTTTACCACTGCTACACGTAAAGTGATAAATAGGTGTAATTTCTTCTTTTTCCATTGAAGTGGTATCTCAGGGTAATTTTAAGATTTTTTTGACAGAGATAGAACACCATTTGTCTTGTTTCTATGAACTGTGTCATGTCTCCAGGATGTTGACATGAATTGTCAATAGTTAATTTTTCTTTTTGCAGAGACTTTTAATTTATTGAGTTTATTAAAATTGTGTAATATAATAGGCACCTAGTTCCAGTTTGTCAATCGACTCTTTTGAGGCTAACTTGTACAGGCATTCTTTTTACTTTTTCTGTTGCAAAAAAAAA
>BNJM01000633.1:118053-141673 GCA_015472975.1 Rousettus leschenaultii | reverse complement strand
GATCAATAATGGACAATTTGATCTGAGATGGTTATACACCAGGATTTTTTGAAAATTATATATCGATGTAAATAATATGTTGATAAAGTATATGGCAGCAAAATGATATTATATGTGTATGTAAACTCATAGCATTAACTTGAACATTTTTTGTTGTTAGCACTTCATGATGAATGAATTACACTTGCTCTCTAAATTTTCCACAACTTTCCACTTAAAAGGAGTACCTCTCAGCTCTGGCTCTTCTAGCAATCATCTCACCTATAAAAGAGCAGTTTATTATTGTTTTTAAATCAGAATTTCTCCTCATTGATTTCAAGTCTGGGAATACAAAATCCTTTCTAATCAGAATGGGTGTATGAGGTCTGGAAATGTCTGTTTTAATAATTCGTAATGAATATGATGAACAAATGTAGTTTGTGTTTTAAATAATGCTATCTATTATTTAATACTAGAATATCAAATCATTTATGTTTTAAAAGTGTTATTAAATTCACATACAAAAATATTCACTCATATCGCATTCGCTATTTTCTAATATATTCGTACCATCATTATCCCAATTTAATTTAATTTTTAAATTAATTATTATTATTATTATTATTATTTAGGAAAGGCAACCGTTGGTTGACCTCACAGATTGCAAGGCTTTCTAGGCTGTGCAGGGAGCTGTCCACAGGCCCGGCAGCACGGTCAGCTTAGTGACTGTCCCTGGCTGTCTGATGAGGCCCAGACTTATGTGAGCTGGATGAGTGCAGATGTCCACCTGGATGATCAGAGGCCTACGGCTGTCCTGTCTGAGACCTGACTGTCTACTGCTGCCCCCTGGGATGGAGGAACCAGCCAGTCCCAGGAGGGCCCCACCAACCCTCAGGAAGCCAGCACCCGCAGGCTGGAGGGTTGGTGCACCCAGTCCTGTATAAATCCTCCTATGTCTACAGGGCACCCTCATGTATCTGAGCTGAGCTGCCTGTTCCTACCACTGACCCTAAAACTAATCTTGACCCCAAATTCTGTCTTGACCCTAACAAATATAATATCGATAAAAAATGAACTCAACAAATTACTTAAGATCAAATGTACCTGAACAAAATGTCGGGCATATATGACAGCCCACACCTGATATCATACTGAACATCAAACAGCTGTGAAATTCATCCTCTAAAATAAGGAAAAAGACCAGCGTCTACACTCTGACCACGTTTCCTCAATGGACAATTGGAAGATCTAGACAGAGCAATTAGGTAGCAAAGAAAATGAAGGACGTCTATCAATAAGGAGGAAGAAAAATAGTCTCTGTTTGTCGATGATGCCATTTGAAATGCAGAAAATTCTTAAGATTCTACCAAAAAAAAAAATCTTAGAACTAATAAACATATTCAGTAAGGTTATATGATATAAAATACACAGAAAAATGAGAAACATTTCTACACACCTACAAAGAACTATCTGAAAAGAAATAAAGAAAATAATCTCACTTATAATAGCATCAGAAACAATATTCTTAGGACGAAATCCAACCAAGGGATGAAGATATTTGTGAGTAAAGAGTTTCGAAATCTCATTGGAAGAAATTGAAAAACATACAAATAAATGGAACGATAGACTGTGCTCATGCAATGGTAGAACTAATATTGTTAAAATAGCTGTAGAAACAGATATCAGTCATCACAACATTAAAGGAGAGCGAGAAAGTAAAACAATTAACACTACCCAGCATTAAGGCTCGCTATAAAGATACAAAAATAAAGACAGTGAAAGTATTAGTGAAAAAATAGACCCATAAGCCCAACAGAAGAGACAGACCAAAATAAAGCCACATAAACACAGTCAACGAATTTTTGACCAAACATCAAAGACGATAAAGAAGAGGAAAGAAAGACAGCAATTTCAACACATGGTGCTAGAATAACTCAATTTCCACTTGCAATAGGTTAACTCAATATCGAGTTAAATACATTTCTTTGTTAGTGTGTAGAAACGCAGACCTGAGTGTAAAATGCAAACGTAGAAAACAACAGAAACATAATGTACGTTAGAAAGTAAATGACCATAAATAGGACGACTTTTAAGATAAAATGTCAAAGGTGTGATTCATGAAAGAAATAATTCACAAGCCAATTAAATGTTACCAACACTACAAAATCATTTTCTCTACAAAAGACAATGTAAGAGAATAAGGTGACTAGGCACAGATGGGGAGAAATTATTTGCAACAACAGGCACACGCAGTAAAGGATCGTCATTCAAAATATACGGAGAATGTTGATAACTCAATAATAAAGGAACACGCAGCCTAAATAAAAACTAGACCAAGGATGTGACAGACGCCTCAGCACAGAAGATACAGCAATGGCAAAAGGACATGCGAAGTGAGACTGCGTATCATTTGTCATCTATTGATATTGAGGGTGACGTTTGGTGAAGAGAAATTACTTTGTGGTAGAGGAAGTGGACCTCTTCTTTTATTCATCTTTAAAGCCTTATTTTGCTAATCAGTTTGTTATTTTTATGTAAAATCTTTAAGAAATGGCATATATTACTATGGGCACTGGAAGAATTAAAACAGTGCCCATCCAGGGACAGAAAGCTTTTAAAGAGCCTTAGGACCTAGGCTTTCCCCCTATGGCTCCGGGACTCACATCCTAGTTACACGAGTGTCCCCTCTCCCGAGCAAGGGAAGTTACTCACATCAGGCTTTCCTTTTCTACATGTGATCTTTGCTTCCTAGGAATTCTCCCACTTAATAAACAATGCTATTTTTATTACAACCCCAAAACCAATCAGTTTCCTCGTCTGTTAAATAATCAGACACAAAAAGGCACATATGGGGCGATTCCACTTATGAACAATCCAGAGAAGGTAAATCCGTGGAGACACTGGGGTCAGCAACGGACGCGGGCTGACGCGGGAGGAGGTGTGAGCGACTGATCGGTGCTGAGTTCGACTTTGCTGAAAATGTTCTGGAACTAGATGGGGGTCCTGACATGGCCGATAGTGGTTACGTCCGGTGACGGTACTTAAGGTCACTTAAAGGTACACCGTGAGGAAACATAGGGTAGATATGATGAGACTTAAATGAGTTTTCATGATAAGGTATTAAATTTAAGTTAAAATAGGATGTGGTTCCATAGTGTAGTGGTTAACATGTCTGCTCCACATGCAGAAAGTCCTAGGTTTGTACCCCAGTGGAACCCCAATCCATGCTGTATGGCCATGCCACCCTGAACAAGGTCGATGTCTGATTGCGACTGCTAAGCAGCATCAGGCCTGGTTAGTACTTGGATGGGAGACTACCTATGAAGACCAGGTGCTTAAGGCATAAATAATAATCAACATTTTAAACAATTAGCTTAAAATAAATTTTATCGTATTTGAACATTATAAGAAAAACTACAGTGACACTTTATATAGGTAAGAAAAAAGCAACAATTGAAAAGAACGAATATGGAGGAACAGAGATAGAACATTCTAGAGCAGCACTCATATAGGCTGCTGCTCAGAACCGGGCCCTCAGGGCTCTGAGGAGCCGAGGCAAGCTATTTGTTGGAAATTGCCCCCTTCAGAGGAGGCTGAGCCTCCAGACATCCCAGGAATGGCGTGTGATGAATCTTCCCACTCTGCCCCTACTCCTTCAGGGAAGGCTGATCCTCCAGACATCCCAGTAATGGCGTGTGATGAATCTTCCCACTCTGCCCCTACTCCTTCAAGGAAGGTTGAGCCTCCAGACATCCCGGGCATGGCACATGGTGTGATTTCTCGCTCTGCCTCCTCTTCCTCCAGGGAGGCCCAGCCTCCATAAGCCGCAGCCTCTGGAGAGGGCACTACGGATGTTGATGGTGTCACCTCTTGCGTCGTTCCTTGGTCCTCATCTGGACCTAGAATGTAGATCCAAGAAGAGACATATTATCAGCATCAGTCCCTCTGATGTGCCTTCAAAAGGAAGGGAACCTCTCATACCCATCAATGGAGTCGCAGCTCAAGAACCCACTCTGGGAAGGGGTCCCAAATGCAGACCCTGGGGACAGTGGTGTGAGCTGACTTGATATTCTGGCCTAAGCCAGCTTTGGAAATTGTCCCCTGTGTGACTCAGACTGGCCTACAAACTCACAGGCCACATTACCCCTTTGTTGTCCTCACCGTCCGTATCTGATTCAGGGAGCTCTAGGTCCTTTAGTTCAGCAAAGAGGAGTTGGATCTGGTGCTCCAGGCTGGACCCTGGAAAGTTGACCTGAACGTAGGCCTGCAACAGGCTCAGGCAGGGAAATTCTGGGGGCTGGAGAAAGTCCTCGTGGTGCTGGTCCAGCCAGATGCCTAAGATGGAGTAGATGGCCCTGGGGATACAGGCAAGGTACCGAGTCTGAGGCCTGGCATCTCCTTTCACACTGCCCCCCAGAGCACTGTGTGGGGGTCTGGGTCCCCATGCCCTCTGCCCCAGTACGTCCCGAATTAGTCCCATCCTCATGGTCCTGCAAATTGGCAGTGCTGCCAGAGATGCGCCTGGTCTCCCAGGGGTGTCCAGAGGAAAGCTTTTGGAACAGAGAGCTGTTGGTCAACAGTTGGGGGGAGCTGGGCTGACCGAATCCTGACATCCCTGGTGCCCACCTGCCACACCCCAGCCCCTCCACACCTCTCTGACTCCCTCCCTCTTCCCTTGCAGAAAGAAGTGATGCGTGGGGTTCAGGGTTCTGCTAGCGCCTCCAATCCACAGGCTCCACACCCAGCTCAGGGATTTATCTCAAGCCCACTCACCCTTTCATCTGGTCCACGGGTCCACCATCCCCTTCAGAAGTTGGTAAGACACAGCCACACCTACAGGGGGCCAGGAGGATGTCACATCGGCTGTCCTGTGGACACGACTTACTCCGCGCCCGCACCTGGTGTGGTCTCCCATATATTTGCAGAATAAATGAGCCTCCATCATTCTCATTATGGACTTCTTCTGTGTGAGCCTTGCCTACTTTCACCCCTGGGATTTCTACTCTGGCTTCATCCAGGACAGGAACCCCATGGAATCACCAAACTCCTTTTCAGATGACAAACTACTTGGCCCAACCCCGGAAACAGTGAGGATTGGAGAAGAAGCATTGTCATGAGGTGGAGAAAATGCAGAATTCTCAGTGTCTCAGCTCCACCCAGCCACCCCCAGAAACCTCTCCACAGGGACAGGTACCCAGCGAACTCTTTGCTAGGGAGGACGCCACTCGTCCGGACAATGACCCCTGAGGCTGGTTTGATCTCACTCTGCTGTAAGAGGAGCAGACAGACTCAGAGATGCAGTGACCTGAGAACTCACACTAGCAGGTGGCTGAATGAACCCTGTGGCGTGGGGGACAGGTGGAGGCAGGGTGCTCACCTTGCACACAGGGTTTCCAGCACCTGCTGCGGTGTGGTGAAGGTCTGGTAAGTGCCTAGGAAGGCGGAGACGAAGGTGAGGTCACTGCCCAGGTAGGCGGGCACCAGGGAGGCTATGAGGCTGTCCAGCCTGCGTGCCCGGGCGGATGGCACCATGCTTGTCTTATGCTGTTGGCTCCTTAATTCACTTTCCCCCTGAGGTAGGACCGAGGAGGGACATGCAGTCAGAGCAGCACAATGGGCCAGCGTGAGGGTTGGGGACTGCAGCTCAAAACAAGCTCCCAAACCCTCAGTGACTGGAGGCAAAAGGAGAGACACGTGTGTTCTCAGGAGAAAAAAGGTTCTTGGCATTCAAATTAGAATTCGAGCTGGGAAGTGATTCAACATGTTGCTATCTGAGGTCGTTTCCTCGGCTGGGTTAAAAGAGCACCTCCCCAGATTGAGTGTCATCCCTGTGAGGTTTGACCAAAGGTCCCCCTCTAGGATGAGAACACAGAGGCTTCTCCTGGAGTGGGAGGGGTCAAGATGTCAGGACCCGTGGGATGTTCACGGTGGCACCATTGAAACGGCAAGAGAAGGGGAGCAAATGGAGCAGAACAAGTTCCTCGCCATGGAAACGGGTCCCCTCCTGATATGTTGGCAGCTGTGTGTCCTGGAGGGCTCGTGGGGATGTGTCCCCAGGGTGGCAAGTGGCAGAAATTTGGGCATGTCACATGAACCCTCCGTCCTTTTGTGGGAAAGGGCCCGTACTGATCATGACGATGTCTAAGATGTGGGGGAGCAGGTGTGCGAGGATCGGGAATCCAGCAGCAACACCGGGGGTGGGCGATCAAGAGCATCTGTAGAACGATGCAGACATACTCCTGACTGAACGGGAGGTGAAATGGTGTCAACATCTCTTTGCTGGTATCTGTACAAATACATGGACCGGGACTTTGCATCTGGTCCAGGAAGGGGCTGGGCAGTGAGGACGGGTGTGAGAGGGAATGGGGGCCCAGATTCCTTTGAGGGCTGGACTCTAGGAGGGAGCCCAGTGGAGCAGCAGAGACTCCTGGAATCCAGGACCCCCTGACTGTCCGGGTCCTGGGTGTCGGGTCAGCTCAGCACCTGCACTCACCCTGAGCCTTGGCTGGGCCTCTCCATTGCCTTGGGATGTCTGCCCATCCTGGTGGGGGACAGATTTGAGACTGTCGTCATTCAGCTCCTGTGCGATGTTCCACGTGGTGCTCTGTAAATACAGTGGCCGGCATCAGGCGCCGAGCTTCAGAGTCTGGGCCTTGCCATCCTCAGTACCCCTGACTCTCGGCCTCTGACATAGACACACCATGTTCTTCCCACACCTCCTCCGAGGGGGAAAAGGATGTGGCCGCTTGAGGGCCCTGGATTCCCCATGGCACCGATTCGGGCCCTCAGGAAGCTCCCTGCACCCTGCCAGCCTTGTCTGGGGTGATATGACAGGACCACTAGGTTATTCCCTGCCCGACAATTGTTTCTGCCCAGAAGGACCTCCCTTCCTGTCCGTCTTCCCCCACGTTGAGGACGGGGCTGCCTAGGGAGTGCTCAGGGTGGTGGCCTGGCCTGGAGCGGCCCGACCGAAGTCTCTTTGTGTTTCCCGACGAGATCGTTTCCCAAAGGGCCAGAGTCGCCTACACCATCTGGAAAAGGCAGTGTGTCGTCGCTGGAGGCCAGAGCCCCAAAATGTGGGACCACATGAAGAAAACATGTTGTCCTACTGAGTACCTTTGGTCAAATGAGCTAGTTGAGAGGCTGTTAGTGGAATTGGGTGCCTAGTAACAGGGTTCCACATTCTGTGGGGGGTCTGTTGAAAAGGAAGTGACATCACTTCCTGGGATCCCTCTCCCTGAGTCCCCTCCTCGAGGAACAGCTATTCAAATGGTCTTCTAGGCTGTTTCCTGTCAGTCCCCTTCTTTATGCAAAGCCTGTGCATGATGACACCACCACGCTCCTATCCAGGGTTCCCCCCTGAGGGTGTCTGGCCGCAGCCCGGACATGGCATTGAGGAAACAGACCAGGGTTACAACTCAACTCTTCCATCCTTACCTCTTTAAGACCCAGGCGAGCCCATGCGCCTTGCAAGGCTTGTCTGTCCCATTTGCCTGCAGCGGTTACTGGCGCACACGCTTTGCTGAGATGCTCAGGTGTGTGTGGGGTGACAGCTCTGAAACTGGAGGGCCGCTGTCACATGTAGACAGCGCCTCCAACCTCTTTTCTCTTTCTCTAGTCACCTCTGTCTGTGCTCCTCTTCTGATCCCACAAGGGTCCTACATGTAGCCTGTGTGTGTTTGAGTACGTGTGTGTGTGTGTGTGTGTGTGTGTGTGTGTGTGTGTGTGTAGATTACCACATGCCAGCGTGCCCCTCATGGGACCCAGGAAATGATGGGACCCACGCAGGTGGAACAGGCTCGAACTTCCCAGCGTGTTAGGCTTTCTAATTTCCAAACCTGCTCTATGGGCGCAGGGGGCAATGTCATCGGCCTGCAGGGGGCAGGTCTGCTGTCCTCTGGACTCTGCCTGCCATACACCCTGGCCAGTCCCTGCCTCTCTGTAGATATGAGGAGTTGGTACATGGAGCATTTCTTATGTGGGCCTGTCCCGTGAATCTTCTCCTCTCAGACCAGACCAATCTGACCACACCCAGCACCCTGGAAGCACAATCTGGTTTTGCACGTTGACCTCTGTGATGACACTACCCACAGCAGGAGAATGAGCAAGTCCCTCCGTGGGGTTGGGGACTGAGACATTAATTGTCTCTACACCTTGAACGGCCTCCAGGATGCTACATGTAGGATGTGGTCACAGTTCTTATGTTGACAGGTACGTCTGAATGACCTGACATTTTGTTTTGCATCTGTTATGACTGTGAGGATATCACAAACATAGGACCCTCTTAAATCAAAATCGAAGTTGAAAATTCTACTGGGTACCCTGTCGGTTCATACTGAAAAAATTCTACATGAATTATTTTACAGGTTGCCTTATTTTGCTGTTGTTCCTGTAGTTATTGTTGTTGTTGTGAGGGACTCCTGTTAGATCCCCACCCCCATTCCACACACATTGACATGGGATGTCTCTCTGGCCACTAGAATTTAACGATGTCAGAGAAAACGTGTTTTCTCCCCTGATTACCAGTCTGGGCTTTCATGTTCTTTAATTGCTAATCTGAAGATTCACACTGTCATCTTTTGAATCCATGATATGTTTTGTTTCTTCTTCCTTATTTAGTCTAATTTTAAACTTGTTTTGTTCTTAGGATTGTGAACTAATCCAGTAGTATAAATATTTTTTTTTTCCTGCTCTAACTTAGTGGCCTCCAAGGTCTATTACCCATTCCACACTGGGCTGTCAGCGATTAACTTTATTGATAAATACACCAATATTGTCACTGAAGGAAGCTTTCTGGAAACTTACCTTTAATATTGGAGTTCTCTGACATAATAAGAATTGGGTCGTGCAATCTGGACTCTGGTAACTGAGATGCATTTCATCGTCTTCATGCCTGAAAAAGTGTGTGAACATAATCAGGGTGTGTGGTATTAAACTGAGGAAGGTGAACTGGTGATGGGTGTGAGAGCCACATCCTTAATGGGAAGGGGTCCTTTCAACTCCAGGAGTTCCTCCTGGATGGAACCTCTGGAGAGAAAAAAAGAAATTCCACTTAGCAAAGGGAATGATCAGCAAACCCTGGGTGTAGCTCACGGGGCACATAGCATAGGAGCAGAAGGGACCTAGGTCTCATGGGTCACACAGGCTGGACTTCCGTTCTCGCTGTCATCTCCACCCAGCATCGTTGGAGATATAGAGCTAAGTGCGGTCCCAGGCAGGGACAGGGGAGCAATGGGTCTGACTGAGGAGTGGAGGCAGATTTATCACATGTCTCCAGAAATAGGAGATTCTCGTGCATCGGGGTCATACTCACCTCTGTAACTGTGATCCTCAGCCTCATCCTCAGACTGCAGCCCACAGTGGTCAGCGAAGTTCTGGTAACAAACCTGGGTCAGGAGAATCAGGCTCAGACCCCTGGAAGGTCCCTCGCTGCTGTCCTAGGTGAAGGCTCTGCCTGGGAGCCTGTGGGGCCATTGCCATGATGACTTCCAATATGTCCGCTGACCCCCGTGCAGGAGAAAGTGACCTCAGATCTGAGATCATCAAGAGCCTCATGTGGGCACATGAGGGAAGTTCCTGCTCCTTTTTTCCCAGAGGCCACCCTGCACCCTGGATCGTTGGAAAGCTCCAGTGGCATCTGAGGGGCCTGAAGGACACAGTCAGTGCTGTGGGTTCAGGGGAACCACGCGCAGGAGTCCTCGTGGTCCCCAGTGGTGTCGCTGTAGGAGCGCGTCATCCATGGACCAACTTCACCCTCTTCCCTGGGGCGGACCCAGCATTTTCCAGTGTCTGCGTGGCACCCCACCCACTCACAGCCCATAAAGAAGGTTCCTCAGACCCCGGTTTACCCCTTTGCCGGCCCCCACCCTGAAGCCCACTCTGAATGCTCAGGTGTCGGGCCAGCTTCCTGTACGTCGATCCTCCTGGGCCCAGGTCCTCACCATCACCTCACATCTCAGTGCCTCGTCCCTGGAACACACTGCCCCTCGGTAGGCCTGAACTCAGGAGCCTCGACGTGATGGGGACATCTCTACTGTGACCCCTGGGAGAGCAGGGTCCATGCTGTGGAGCAGGATCCACCTGCTGGGATGTTCCTGGGCTCTGATGAAGGTGAAGGTTGGGACAGGCGCATTTTCCCTGTTTCAGGAGGAAAAGGGCCGCTCCACCGGCTCTGGTTTTGTCACATGAACACTTGGTCAACATTTCTGTGACATCACAGATTACTCTGGTTTTATTTTTCCTAAAAATCAGAAATGCTGAATGAAAAAATGATAGTAAAACATAATGACCAGGAAGGGTTCAAAGTATAGGCTACAAAGGCCCGAGTTATTAAAAGACTTTTCATTGCTCAGAACAAAGGCCTGAGCAGCCTGAGGTTCTTGTCCCACTTCCCCATCTGCGTGTGTCACTGTGCGAGCACTACTGAGCCTGAGTGAACAGTGATAGTCGGCCTCGTCCTCAGGCTGGGCCCCCGTGATGGTGAGCGCGGCTTTGTTCCCATAGATGGATCCGGAGAAGCGACCAGGGATCCCAGAGGGGCGGCTGTTCGTGTTGTAGATAAGCCTGCGGGGAGCGCGGCCTGGGGTCTGTTGGAACCAGTGAGGGTAGTTACTGGTGGAGACTGACCCAGAGTTAAGGCCACAGGTGAGTGTGACCGTCCCTCCTGGAGACACTGACAGCGATGGCTCCTGGGTCACCACGGTCTGAGAATTCGCCCCTAAAAACAACAGGAGACACACAGGTGTTATGGGAGAAAAGACCACCCAGAGATCCAGCTTTTAGGTGCCCCCCAAGGATGCAGAGTCCCTTCCCCTGACCTGAGCCGGAAGCGAGGAGCCCCAGCAGCAGCACCGTCCAGGCCATGGTGGGGACACTCACAGGACGCGGCCTCCTCAGGCTCCTGGGCTGGAGTGTGGTGTCCTCGGGCCTTTTTATGCCCCCCAGGCCCATTAGGAGGAGAAGGTGCTTCATGCAAATCAGCTTCCTCTGTCATTTAGTCCCAGTGTCACCCTGATGTCCCCTGGGGAGGATCTTGAATGAGTCGTGTGCTGGGTCCTCACACTGACCAATGACTGAATGGTGACTGAGACACTGAGAAAGAATAGTAGAGGTTTTTCACCAAATCAGCTTCCTCATGTCCCTGGTGACATCAGCCCTAAATTTTGTCTCTGGAAACGAAGGGCTCCACGATGAGATGGGTGTGCTCACCTCCCGGCCCCATCAATCTTGCTCATTACAAATTGAACCTCATTCCTGGGAACATTTCATTCTCCTCAGTGAAATTCCTTCTCGTCTTCTTTGACAGAGATTAGCAGTCATTCCTCTCTTCAGCAGTGAGCCCAGTAAAATCCACAGATATTTTGTCCTGAGTGACACTGTCAGACTCAGGGAGGAGCTTCCTCTGGGAGCTGCTTTCCTCTCTGAGGGGACCTGCTGAGGCAGGCTGACCTCCACCTCTGCACATCTGCTGCCCCCCAGAGTTCAGGTGCTTCATCACCCAGAGTCTGCGCATATACCGTGGTCTCAGCCCAAATCCTCCCTGGAGGCCAAGGTGAATTTTTCTTCTGATACATTGGATTCTTCTTGCTCTTGTGTTGTTATTCATGCGGTGATTGGCTATGATGATAAATGAGATTGGATTGTTATTTTCAATCCTGATCCTGTTCCTGTTCGGTTGGACTCCGTCGATTTTCAAAAATGAGAAAAGGATTTCAGGCTACATACCCGCTAATTTCATCTGCATTTTAAATCATTTTTTGTTCAAACACTTAGGAACTGTTGATGGCAAAGACAGCACATTCTGACCCAGAACCCTAGTTGGGAATTAGCATGTGGTAGAGAATTGATAACAACCACCTGTACCCAGATGCCAGGAGCAAAAGGCCGTGCAAATGCCCTTCCTCTTCAGTATCCTTACCCTGTCCCTTAAGGAAATCTCCTGTCCAATGAGTGAGGAAGAGAGAGAAATCTGGGTAATGGGGAGGAGCCCCAGAGCTCTCCTTGCTGTGGCCTAATGGTTGGCATTGAGACTCTCCCTCCCTATCCTGTGCCCAGGTAGCACCTTAGGTCAATTTTCTCAAGTAAATTTAGTTCCGTTGTGTGATTGTCCATCTACTTTTACCTATAAATCAGGTATGGACGGTGACTTCATGAGAGGAGGGTGACACATGAGGCAAACGTGTGTCTGAGCCAAGTGCTCATGTGGCTCCTGGTGGCCCAGTTGCAGGAAAGTCACACTTTAGCAAGGACACTGCCTGCTCAAGTGTGCAAGAGCCAGTGAGCAGTCTCCCAGTCTGCCTGGCCCAGACCCTGAGCTCTCAGGACCAGTCCACCTGCGCCCCCTGCTGGTCTCCGGTTTCAGTCAGCCCATTTCATCCACCTGGCTCCCCTGGAAGGGCTTCTGATTTCTGCAGGTGGATCTTCCTCATGTGGCTTCCCAGGGAACGAGAATGAGAAGGTCCGCTGTGTGCAGTCTGGGGTGAAGACATTCAGTTCTCAGGTCCCTAATGACTTGAGACAGATAAGTGGATACATCTGTTACCGGATGTTTTAGGATATTCTGATACTTGATTTTGCTTCTGCATTACCGCTGGTTTATTCCGAGCACCTGATGACCTTGAACCAAGAGCCAGGCTTAAAGTTCCCCAGGAACCCTGCTAATTCATTCCTGATCATAATTCTTTTTGAGTGACCCGTACAGATGGACATATTTGATGGCAGTGTTGTCGTTGTCATCCTCCTTAAGGGCACCTGACAAATTCCCACTCATAGTACAACATGTCTTTGCAATGAGAGCAAAATGTCCTCAGGGAAAATGCGTCTTTCTTCTTGATTACTTCTACAGGTGCTCAGGTGCCCTTGAAAATTACCTTGGCAGGGTTTTTTTTTATTTTTATTTTTTGACTCTGATATATTTAAGCTTTTTTTACTCTTGGTTTGTAATTTTTCTCACCTGCAGATTGATATGAAAAAGAATATTACTATAAATAGAACTCTCATCCTTTATAGAGGTTCTTCCTCCATTTCTGGGGAAAGAAACACTCAGGAAGTGTTTCCAGTTTGCCTTGGGCCTGATCAAGTTTATTTGTTAAGGAACCTACAAATGTAATGGAGGTTGGATTTATCAGGATTAGGTCTAAAATACTGACAGCTACTACATATCATCTCAGACGAAGACCCAGAGAGGTTGGAAAAATGCAGGAAGTCCCAGGGTTAAAGTGGGGAGAGTGAGCTGGTGAGGGCCTGAGAGACATGCTCTTAACAGGAGTGGGGCATCTCCTGGTGCCTGGAGGTCAAGAGCCCCTCAGAGGGTGATATCCGGATAGAGAGAGAGACTCTTCTTTTCTTGACATGTTAAAGCTCAAGGAAAGAGCTGCAAAGCCTGGCAAGCAGCAGGGAGGGACATTGACAGGCTTAGTAGAGAGCCATTGGGGACAACTAAGTTACCGATGCTCAAATTCTGCTTTCCTTGTCACACTATCCAACCATTCTAAGGGAAACTTTGGACTCAGGGGGACAGGAAGAGGGCCCCCGGGCACTGGTGTGGTGCAAACATAGAAACGTAGTCAAGGCTTAGAGTTCTTGACAAAGACATGAGGTTGAATCACATGGGTTCCCTGTGGCCAGATCCTGAGCTGGATCCTTTGGCTGGCCTCAGCCTCCTGTTGACCCTTCCATTGATTATCGAAAAGAAATCTGTGCCGTCAAGGGAAAGTTTCTGCCTGTGGGGAGGTGACCAGGTGGAGAACATACGTTGAGAAATATTTCAGCCATCCTCAAAGCCTCAGACGTTGGAAAGTCTTTAGATTCTTAGGGGTCGGTGACGATTTTAGCAGGAGACTCAGCCCTGCCATGAAGTTAGATGCAGGAAGGGACCAGAGTGTGATGGTCCCACAGGAGGGGAGGGAGGACGGAGTCTCCTGTCCTCTGGGGTCTGGAGCACTGTGCCAGGATCACCTACATCCGATCCTTTTCTTGGGACAGGAACTAAGAGCCCCTCAGGATCAATTTCTTGTCAGAGGTTTCATTTTGTGTGGCTCCGAGACAGAACTCCAGATACGATATCTCTGGGCCCCTGCCTAGATGCTTTGTTGCTGGGCCGTATTGTGTGTCTTCATGTCGCTGCTTTTTTGAACTATAGATGATGTTTTTCCTGAGACTTGGCCCCAACACCATAGATGGATGTATCAGCACAGCCTGAGTGCAGGAGTCTAGATAATCTAAAAGGTACTGGGAGGTGACATTTGGGGTCCTGCTCACTTTGTCCTCATTCTAACCGACTTGAGGATCCAGAGGACAGAGATTGGGATTGCCAGAGAGGTTGCTAAGTGAAGGGAGCTTGCAAAAGGAGAAAGCCACCAGGTGTGGGATCCGCGGCATCTGAAGACTACGTGAGGAGGAAGCCCCTCTGTCCCCGAGTGAGGTACGCGGGAAGACTGTTAGGAAACGAGCTACACACCCATTTCTCACGTCCGCACTTGATCACGTGAGCAAACACTCGGTGTTCCAGCTGGCCCTGCTGCAGGGGGAGACTGACTGTGGGGCCCGGGGTGCTGACCCTCATCTCCCGGGCCTGGTGCAGTCGAGGAGCACAGGGACCTGCCATGGTGCTGGTCTTTGGTGTTTGGCTCCATCCTCGAGTTATAACTGGGAGCTTCTGCTGTAGGTGACATGGCGACACCAAAGAGAACCAAAGTTCCCAGAAGACGTGGCAGTTTCAACACCTGCAGATCTTTGATGATGGGAACCGACCCTGAGGCTGATGTGTCCAAATCACACATTTATAGCCACCAGAGCAGTAGGTGTTCTCTTTCTATCCTGAGTCCCAGCCCCGGAAAGTGGATCAGCAGGGAGAGGGGCAGGGACCTGTGAGCACAGGGCAGGGTTCCCACAGCAGGGAGGGGCAGAGCTGGGGAAGGATGCTGCCTGAGCTTGAGTGTCAGGAGCCTTCACCTGTGCGGCTAAGATCACAGAAGAGAGGGGTGTCCAGCACGTGGTGTAGACAACCCACAGCCCTGTTTCTTGGGCCCCAGAGCTGAGGGCCAGCTGCCTCACATCTCTTTCTCTGCTGCAACCCACATTGGCCTTTGACTTTCTGGCCCCTTCCTGAGTCCCGTCCTGCGGAATCATCGTGATATGTATTGGAGGAGGGAAAGTCTGTGTCCTGGGTCCACAGAGGTCCTGAGAGGGCCGAGCCTCAGGAAGCGCACGTCAGAGAATCCAAGATTCCCCAGCAGGCCTGGCTTCCCACGATATCCACGCCCACAGGACCAGGCATGCGACACCTTGTGTGTGGCAGGGACATCTCCACAGGCTTTCTGAGATGAAGCGAGGCAGCTCTTGGAGGACACACATTATCTGAAAGGGATTTTCACATTGTCTTCCCAGGAATGATGGACACGGGTTCTATTTCTCACTCCTGGAAATACAATCGAAATCGGAGTCCCTGACATCACATGGTGTCCTCTTCCATACAGAGCCTTTGTGGTCTTGATTCTCCATAAACAAGGTACAAGTCACAGGATACTTCATTGAGTTGAGGTGACAATCACAACCATGTCCCCCAGGCGCACATTACAGGTGACAGCACAGCCTCAGTGCCTAGTGACACCCAGCCCAGGCCGGCCGCACCCACACTGCCCGTCGCCCCTCAGGGCAGCCTCCCGTCACCTGGCCTGTGCCTCCTCCGGGACGGGTCTCATGGAACAGGAGCAGGGTTGTTTCATTTATCTTTCTTTTCGTCCTATTAGCATTTCTTTCCTGAACTTTCCTACCTCATCCTTTATTGCGTGGATATTTTAACCTGACGACTTTGCAGGCAGCTTTACATCAGTTTGGGAAAATTTTTTATCATAACTACATTGTGTATGTCAAACCACAAACTAGTAAGATATAATCAATTTTATTCATTGCCACACAACTGTTTGTACTTTTTAGTGTTCAAGATTTTTATATTTTCTCGGATTTATCTCTAATATTTCATATTGATATTATTTTAAATAGTATTATTCTTTTAATTTTTATATTTCTCTCATAGTATATAGAATAAACTTCATTTCCTCTTGATGGTTGTATCATGGAATTGATTTGAAACACTCACACCAGAAGCAAATCCTCATCACTCCTGGGCCCTGAGCCGGTCAAGACCGGAATCAACCTGATTTGACATCCTCGGTTGTGTCTACCAGGAGATACTTATCTCTGAATAAGGAATTTTTGCCTGTGAAACCATGAACACCGTGGGAAATATACGAACAACAAGTCACTGTACGAGGTGAATGGAAGAGAAGGACGTGACATTGTCAGGACTGCTGGCCCAAGGACAGCAGGTGCTGCATGAGACCTGACAACACAAGTCACCACGGAGCTGGACTTGGTCCCAGCACCAGCAGGGGCGACTGCAACAGGCCTGGAGAGCACAGAGGTTCTTGTCTCACTTCCCTCTGGGACTGTAACACTGTGCGACTCTTAGAGTTGCCGTCCCATATGTCACAGTAATAATTGGCCTCGTCCTCAGGCTGGAGCCCGGAGATGAGCAGAAGCCCTGCGTTGGCCGAGGCGTCTTTGGATCCAGAGAAGCGGCTGGGGATCCCGGAGCCCTGGTATTTATCGGAATCCGACTTATAGGCCAGGAGATACCGGGGCGGGCTCCCTGGCTTCTGCTGGTGCCAGTTAATGTAATAGCCACCAACATTGAAGCCACTGCTCAGGGTGCAGGTGAGTCTGGCTGATGCTCCCAGGGATGCAGAGAGGGAGGGCGGCTGAGTCATCGCAGGCTGGGAGAGGGAACCTGCAAATACAGACACATCTCGGAGTGAACAGAATGGTCAGGGTGCAGCTGTCCTGGGTCTCTGGGTCCTGTCCCTACCTGTGCAGAGAGAGAGGAGCACGAGGAGGACTGGGGTCCAGGCCATGGTGCACTCGGCCACTTCTTAGGCCACAGACCTGGTTCTGGGCTGCCCAGGCCTCTCTTATCCCCTCCCAGACGGCCTCACAAAGGAGAAGCTGCTCATGCAAATGCGTCCGCACTCCCTGCCCTCCCCCAGGTGCTCTGACAGGGTCTGGGGCTCCTTGCAGAGGGAGGCAGTTGATGCACCTGTTTCTGCCATGTGTGGTGTTGGGAGGAAGTTGCTGTTGGGAACACACACAGGCCTATGTGTAGGAGACACCGTCAGGCCAAGAGGGGACACATCAGCCCATTCCCCACAGGAAGCAAAAGGTCTTCCAGTCAGTTGAGCGGTGCCCAACTTGGAGCTCCTGTCCTGCTGAGACTCCCAAAGAGGGTCTCACGCCGCCCCCTGCTGGTACTAAGGAGAATCTCCGCTCTTTCATGCAGTTCCAAAGTCTCACCTTCACCTGTTTCCTAACTCCTTTTTTCCTTCTTACCATTACCCCTACAGGGGAAGATGCAGGTGGGGTCGCGGTGTGACCGTCGTTGATTCGGGCTTCCTCTGTGGGTGGCAGTCCAGAGGGAAGTTCGCGTGAATTCTGAGCATAGAGTGTGTGGGAACCACCTTGGGGCTGAGGACACAACGCAGGGAACAGAGAGCAGGGTGGCTCTGTCCCCGTGGGGGGGCTCAGAGGCGGCTCTTGCTCTGGGCGCTGAGTGTGAACTGGAGACACCCAGAGAAGCACGCCTTCCCAGAGGAGGATGTGGAAGGTGCAGGATGCGGACGTTCCAGAGCAGGGAGGGGAGGACCCTGCACACCCACGAGTATGCCGCGGGGCATGGGTGCAGAGCAGGGCCTCGGCGTCCACGAGGCACCACTGTGGGACCCGCCTGTGACCGTGCCCCGTGTGCTGGGAGCGTTTATCCCATCCGTGCCTGTCCTCAGTGCTGCACCTTAGAGATTATGGTCTGCAGGAATTTCTAGCACAGATCTAGGAAAGAACTTGACAGGATGCTTGATGGCTTATGTCCTGCCTTTTACCAGGACCATAAGGACACTTATTACCATGACAAGGATCTGAGGAACCAAGAGTTCGGCACGGAGCACCATGAGGGAAAGCGATGTAGGACTCACAGTCACAGTCATGGCGGGATGGGGCATAAGGCCGTCCTTCCACCCCTTGTCACCAACACCCGGCCCTGGGGTCCAAGCCTGAGGGAAAACAGAACTCAGATTCACAAGCCAACTCTTGGGACACACGCAAAGGCTGCTGTTAATACTAAGATCAAAGAGGTGGCTTTGCATGTACCTGGATGGGAAATGGCAGAATGAGGAGGACAGGGTGACGTCCTCAGGAGGTGATCACCTCCCTGTACCCCAAGGGTTAGGAGGCACAGAGCGCTCCAGATGCCTCTGCCCACTTCATATTGTAATAACTTCGTATTTCAAGTGGGAGATTTATAATGACATTAAAGTGAGCTGCAAGTGACATTAGATGTGCAAGGTATAAACACCAAGTTGGGTTCTTTATATTCTGGCAGAATGAAATATTACAGTTTTCTACCCATCAAGACGGAAAACAAAAACCAAGATAATCTGCAAAAGCAAAAAAAAAAGAACTTGGAAGAGACCTAGCAATGTGTCATTTCAGGTGGCTGGAGCAATTTGACAGCAAAGGACACAGGGAAGGTGGGAATGGCATGTGCCCTGAGGCGGGACTCAGGGAATTGACCTACTGACCCCAGGCAGGGGGAGGGGGTGGGACAGTCTGGAGAGCCAGGTGGCTCGAGGTTGACTCAGGGAGAGGTGGGGATGCCCCTGACACAGGGAGGTCCGGTGGGGAGGGTGTGATGGCTGCGTGATGGATTGTGCTACATTTGTCACATTGAAATCATGGATAAACTTATGGACACTTGTGAAAATAATGCAGAGACAATCTGGGAATGGTTTGCCTCCTCTGTGGAAGAATGCAGGTGTTAAAAGTAGCCACTTGCCTTGGAACTTAGGATGCATCATTCATTCATTCTTTCTTTCTTTCATTAATACATTTTCCCTGCCTAGAGGTAAGTAAGCGATGGCTCATGTAGTTAACGAAGCAATGAGGGCACTGGGAATACGAGGGAGGGGCCAGACAGGCCCTGATCTTCCCAGGGGCGCTCTCTCCCTCCAGGAGGCCCCGCATCTCTCAGGCTGAGGGCAGAGACAGGAGCAGGGGCACAGCTGACTCTCTGCCAGGTTTGGGCCCCATCCTGAGCCAGTACCATGTGGCCTGGGTGTCTTCAGTGGTACTGAGCACCCTCCTGGTTTTGGCGTGTTGCTTGGCAGGAGAAACCAGACTGAGCCAGACGACCTCATCTTGGCCTCATGGCTCTGACTTGAAGAAGAAGCACAAGGGTGGAGGGTGCACAGGGCCTCACCTGCAACACCGGATGCTGGCTGACCAGAGAGGCCGCAGTCATCCTCACGGTTCTGAGAGGGGATAAAGGCCGGTGGGGTCGCGGGGGAGCAGGAATCAGAGAAACGTGAGAGTAGAGAGGACATGGGTGCAACACAAAGATTCCTAGTGTTTAGGTGATGATGTAGAGATGTCCACAAGGTGATATAAACAGAGGAGACTGAGATGAATCACGTGACCATCAACAGGATTCAAATTCAGAAAAATCAGAGTCTGGCCAGGCTAGTAACTCTGGGTCTAAGAAGATGCGCTTTGCCTGTGAGGTCGCTGAGCTCTCTGACTGGTTGAGTGTCATCCACTGAGGCTTCTGGAAAGGGAGACAGGGAGGAGCCATGTGTCAGAGCGTGAGAGGTGAAGAGAAGCGAGGAGGTGACAAGGGACAGCAGAGTCCCCTTCAGGAAAGGTCAGAGGGGAGAGTGAGATGGAGAAAGTCCAACACCGGACGTCCTTCTTTGAGTGTGTCGAGAAGTGAAATTTTCTCAATTTGCAGTTTTATTGTCACAGGAGACAGTCATGCATGTAATGTTTGAAAATCTTTCTCTGACACTCTGGAGATGATTCGCTGATCTGTCTAAGTGGATTCCTAAATGTAATCTATTTATACTGTTGTGACCCAGGACTGTCCTTAAGTGCAGTGATTAATTTTCTTGGGTCCTGGAGTGATTCCCAAGACTACTAAAACTTTTCCTGTGTTTTTCTAGAAATTTACCTTGCACACACACACACACACACACACACACACACACACACACGTTTGTGTCAATGTGCTGAAGATGGTTGTTTGGGGTTGAGACTGATGGGCAACAGGAGATGAGACCGGAAAGGATGGGGTACAGTCTGGGAAGATAAATGACCCTTGGCCTGAGGACATAACATGACATTATGGACACACACAATATTACAGGACAGTGACAAGGACATTCCAAGGTGGGGAAATGAGGAGAATTTTATCACTACTCCTGTATTGTAATTGACCTCGTGTCCCGCAGAGGCAGAGGCGCAGAAGAACCAGAAGCAGGCTGATTCTCATGTTGCTCCTGTGACCATGACCCTGCGAGATGGAGACTCTCAGACATGACGCAGACAGAGGTGACCGTGGAGGCAGGTTCTTGGTTTTGGGGGAAAAGTCACCCTGAGATGGAGAGTGTGGACAGAGCAGAGTTTCAAGTGCTGGCCCCTGAGTCTGGTCCTCATTTGACAGAGTGACCGGTGGAGAAGGTCTCAGGGGTGGTGCGGAAGTGGCCACCAGTGAGCGTTCTTGAACTTTCTCTACCGTCCTTCTACCTCTGGGAAGTGAGGCTGTCTTTCTGCCTCTCCTGGGACTACCTGAATTTCAGATCATACCCTGTGGATGCGGCTGAGCGTGTCTTGGCCTGGAATTGATCTATTGCAGGAAAATCAGAATGGTCAGCAAGCGAACTGCAGCTCTAGGAGACTGGGACGGCCTGGCCTGTGTCCCTGCCCAGATCCCAGTGTCCACAGTGTCCCAACCTGAACTAATGATGTGGATGTGGAGAAGTGTGGTGTGTGTGGTGGGGAGGTATTTGCTGAAAGTTCCATCATGTTTCAAATTCTCTTTGGACCCCACATCTCCCAGGCCCGTGGTTAGTCTATGACTAATTCCAGTTCCAACCAGACAGGTGCTGTGTAACCTAAACAATCAGATGATCTCCTCCCTGGTCGTCATGATGGTGTCAAGGAGATGCGTGAGTGATGGGGTCTAGCCATGCTGAAGACTGGGATTCCTGGCCAATATGTCGGGTGAGGAGCCTCTATGTTTCGAGGGGTTTGTTGCATGCATGAGATGCCTGGGACCACAGAGGCATTTGCACCCAGGTGGGAAATCAGCCTGAGGACACAGTATTTTGCTTCATTTGTCCTGTCTCTTCTCCCAGGCGGTGTCAGCTCCCTGAGCACAAGGCCCCTTCTGCTTGTCCACACTGTATCCCGAACTCCTAGACCCAAGTCAGGCACATAGTACCTGTTCAGTACATGGTGTGGATGTGCATCATCTGCATAGACGCTCTCCTGAGTCAGACACAGCTGGATCTGCGTCCCTAGCCTCGTCCTGATCCCGTGATATGGACTGAACTGTGTTCACTCCAGATCCCATGTGGAAACCCTCACTCTGCAGGTGACAGTCTCTGAAGACCAGGCCACGAGGAGGTAACTAAGGTAGAGGAGCTCATGTGAGTGGTACCCAATCAGTAGGGCCGGTGTCTTTATGAGAAGAGGAGGAGAAACCAGGGGTGAGCGCACACAGAGAAGGCCGTGTGAGGACTCGGGGAGAACACAGCCGTCTGCAGGCCAAGGAGCGAGGCCTCAGGAGAGACTCACCTACCCTCACCTCTGTCTTGGACTTCCATTATCCAGAGCTGTGGGAACATACATTTCTGTTAGATTCCCCATGTGGGTATCGTGTTATGACAACTCTGGCTCCAAAATACCTCTCATGGACTGTGTCCCAGGTCGGCCAACCCCACATCCAGGCTCTTCAGGTCGATTTAAAAAATCACACAATGTGAACAGATTCTGGCATGGGTTTCAGATCCCAGATTTTCCAAACAGAAAAAGGAACGTGCTGTCATGTAAGAAGAGTAGGGTTGCACAGGGAAGCCCTGTTGCAGGGGGTCAGCGGGTTTTTGTCTCACTTCCCCAAGGGCCTGGAGCACTGTGGGAGCACTGAGACTACTGTCCCATGCTGAGCAGTAATAATCGGCCTCGTCCTCAGCCTGGAGCCCACGGATGGTCAGGGAGGCCGAGTTGCCAGATCTGGAGCCAGAGAATCGGTCGGGGACCCCTGAGGGTCGACTGCTAGTATAATATATGACGGTTTTGGGGGCTGTTCCCGGGAGCTGTTGGTACCACTGCACATAATTGCCACGCCCGATGTTGGAGCTGCTTCCAGTGCAGGAGATGGTGACACTCTGTCCCGGGGCCCCAGACACTGAGGACGGCTGGGTCAGCACAGACTGGGCCCAGGAGCCTGGAAGAGGGAGAGACACAGAGACGGTGATGCTGGGGCTGGAGACAAGAGGAGGGAGCAGGGCCCCGTGTGGTTTCCCAGGGTCTCCTCTCCTGTCCCCGTATCCAGTCACCTGTGCAGTGAGCGAGGAGGGTGAGGAGGAGAGGGGACCAGGCCATGGTGGAGATGGTCACCGAGTCCTGCCCTCTGTGTCCCCACAGCTGAGGCAGAGCTTCCCCCAAGTCTCTCCCTCCCCTCTTCAAGCTCTGACAGAGGGAGGGGCCACTCATGCAAATGAGACCCCCAACTCTGATCCCTCCCTGGGACCCTGGTCAGGCCCCTCTGCCTGTGAGAGTTAGGGCGTGGTCCAGGGTGCCTCTGTGTGGTGTGGGGAGGTCACAGCTGCGAGGCCTGAGCAGAGGGCACCTGGAAGTGCCTCATTGCTGATCCCAGCTCTGATCACCTTGGCTTCAGGAGCAGGCCCGGTGTGCCTCCTGGTGTCCAGGCGCAGACACACCATGTGTTACATGTTGACCAGAGCCCATCAGAAGTAACACCTGCCTCCCTGCTGATCTGCTCACTGCCTTTGTATGGGGCTAGAACCTGTGTTCCTTTATGTGACCTCCACATCACTTCAGGGCATCTTTAGGCTTCACTCGGACTCCTCAGGGTGACTGTCCCCGGTTCCCTTGGCTGTTCAGTGGTCAGGACTGAGATGGTGTCTCATACAAAGTCCTCTCTGATCAGGATCAAGTCCAGAGCAGTGACCGTCCCCACGGAGGCAGGTCCCCGTCTGTGCAGGATACAGGTTCAGTCACCATGTGTCCCCCTCCCTGGTGCCCAGAGCTCTCTGACCTGCGGATGGCCCACTTCCCTGAGTAGCAGGGTCTCTTGTCTCCGGGGCTGGGAGGGGGCGGGGAGGACGCCCGTCCGTGCATCCCCGAGGGCGATGCTGTGTAAGTCCTTGTCGTCTGTATTCCCTCCGGCTCAACAAGTTCTCCAGGTCCTGGGAGTAGAGATTCCCACATAGGTGTCTGTCCCTAGGCTCCCAAGGACATGCCTGCAAGGGCTGTGGCTAAATGACATTATTTTTGACATTTAACTAAGTCTAATGAAGAAAAATGTGCAAAAAGTTCTAAGATGAAATGACATACATTTTCAAGTTGCTTTGATAGATATTGATTAAAAGAGTTCATACACTAGTCACTATCTACCCACTTAATAGCATGTATATCATTTTCCATAAAATTCACCTCAATAAAATAGATTTTAAAAATAACTCTTAATGTCATTCTGAAGATGAAAGTACAATCGAAGTGTTTTTTCCGTATT
>BNJM01000633.1:84803-95398 GCA_015472975.1 Rousettus leschenaultii | reverse complement strand
TCCTCCCAGGGCCCCCTCCCCTGTCCCCGTGTCTGGTCACCTGTGCAGTGAGCGAGGAGGGTGAGGAGGAGAGGGGACCAGGCCATGGTGGAGGTGGTCACCGAGTCCTGCCCTCTGTGTCCCCACAGCTGAGGCAGAGCTTCCCCCAAGTCTCTCCCTCCCCTCTTCAAGCTCTGACAGAGGGAGGGGCCACTCATGCAAATGACGCCCCCAGCTCTGATTCCTCACTGGGACCGGGGTTAGGCCCCTCTGCTGAGGGAGTTAGGGTTTGGGCAGAGGTGGGGCCTGTTTGGGACCTGCGGGTTCCGGAGGTCACAGCTGTGAGGCCTGAGCAGAGGGAGCCACATAGTGCCAGGTGCCTGGTCAGATCTCTGATCCCCCCAGACCTTCAGGAATAGGACCGATCGCCCCCTGGTGTCCAGGCACAGACACAGCATTATGGGACATGGTGACCAGAGCCCTTCAGAGACAGTTCCTGCCTCCCTTATGGCCAGGTCATGTGTTTCCTCTTGTGGCCTCCCCATCACCTCAGGGTGTCTCTGTGCTCCACTCAGACTCCTCAGGGTCACTCTGTCCACGGCTCCCTTGGCTGTTCAGTAGCCAGGACTGAGGTGGTGGCCGCTGTACAAATTTGTCTTGTCCCAGGACGAAGTTCAGAACAGTGTCCATCCCGTGGAGGCGTGTCCCCTGCTGTGCAGGACACTTGGCTCTTCCTTATTGTGTGATTCCGTGCTCGTTAGGGTCCATGAGTCCTAAAATCTGGTGACTGTCTTCATGCCATTCTCTCATCCTGATGATTGTCCAGTGCCACAGTGATGCTGAGCATAGGTGTCTGTGGAATGAGAGCTGCCTGTCTTGGCATCACGACATCTAAACCCACAAGGCCAACACTTAGGGGGAGTGGAGTCATCATCCCCCAAACAGTATGCTGTGTGTGATGGAAAGAGAGATTTGTCCGCTCACCCCCATAACACCAGTGCCCGTGCAGCTGTGCAGTTCAGGACGGATCGTACGTCCTAGTTGTGACTCAGGGCACATACCGCAGGCTCAGGGCTGGCTCTCCCTTCCTACCAGGTGTCACCTCATGTCGGTATCTCTGGGGCCCTTTCCACCACTCTGATCTTTATACCCTCCTGTCTCTCAGTGGATACGGGCACCTCTGGGACACATGTGTCTGGTTGAGGCCGATCTCTGTGGCTGAGGGTCACCCTTTAGTATCTGACAGCTTGAGACTGTCCACTGAGACTTCCCCTCAGCAGGGCCAGTGCTCCTTTTTCAAAGGGTTCTGGGTGGCACCACCCCGTGTCCCCCACTTGGGTATGGAGGCACCATCACTAGAATTTACCATCCAGGTATGGAATACGAGGGTCGATCGCTGTGTCTAATCTCCCTATAAGGGACCCTGTGGACTCATGAACTACACATGACCCACTGGACCCCTGTTCTCCTCTGAGAAGCTGCAGGGGACACCAGGTCTCAGCTCACGGACACCCCCGTGGACACGTATGGAGATTTCAAAATTTCTTCTCGGCTTAGTTATGATGAATTGAGGATGCGGTTTATCTGTCTCCAACATTTAATATATTCTGAAATCCTCATTCTGTAGTTTTTTTCTCAACAATACACTTAGACATTTCTTTCTTCAATTTTCAATATTCCTTTGAAGCACTTTCAGAGGTTTGTTGTTGTTGTTTTGAGAAACACAGACACGAGCTGCGTGAAATAGGCTGGGTTAGAAGCTGTGACTCTCGTCTCTCTGACGCGTCCTCCCTGCAGACTCGTGTCCTCTGTCGAGCCCCCGCCCAGCCCCCTGCCTGCCCGTCACCCTGCAGGGAACACTGGGGAGTTACAAGGAGTCTCCGTAGGGAACATGCTCTGAGGACAGAGGGACCAGTGCTGTTCTGCTTCTGTGACTCTGAGCTTTTCCTCAGGGACACACACAGGGAGGCTCCCTCTGGTCCATGGGTTTGAGACGCGGGAAGAGAACGCCCTCTTCTGCAGGGCGGATGGTCTGACAGGCACACAAGTGTTCCCTGGACTGTGAGGTGTGGTGAACGATCCTGGTCCTTTTGGATTCTTTTTTCCCAGTTTACTTTCCTTTAAGTTTTTTTCCATAGTCAGCAAAAGAGAGATGTGATTTTTTTTCTATTTCTTCCATGTTACTGTAAGTTTCATTTAAATCTAATTGGCTTCTATGTTTATCTTTACACATAAAATCAAGCTGTCTCGTATCAATATGTCATTAAATTTTGTCTTGGTTACTAAACACTGGCCAAACTGAATTTGGACTTGAAGATGTGTGTGCGTGTGCGTGTAACTTACTTTGCCATTCTTGTCCATTTCCTGTGTGATTACAGATTATATTAGCCTTTGTTTTTAAGATCTTATTGTTTTCATGAAGTGGTATGCTAAAAATAAACCTTTTTGGGTCTGACAGCGATGCACTTGACCACCTCCTCTGGGGCCAT
This sequence comes from Rousettus leschenaultii, assembly GCA_015472975.1. Classification (NCBI taxonomy): domain Eukaryota; kingdom Metazoa; phylum Chordata; class Mammalia; order Chiroptera; family Pteropodidae; genus Rousettus; species Rousettus leschenaultii. The sequence continues at coordinate 92,930 of BNJM01000633.1, read as the reverse complement.
AGACAGCAAGCCCCTGAGGTCACCCAGATTCTGAGAACACAAGGTTGGGGGTCAGAGGAAAAGACCCCACAGACCCGCAGGCTGACACCACCGCTGTGAGGGTTCAAGCTCTGATCTAAGTGGAGGCAGCCACGCCCCAGGACTGTCAGTTCGATCCAGTGGTGAAAATGCAGCGAACAGATGATGCCACCAAAGCATGCTGCCTGTGCCCTTAGGAGGGGTGGCCACGGGCCCAGGCCACACCAGGCCTGCCAGAGCCACACTGTGGAACCAGGTGCACAGAGCAGCTGAGCGGGGCTCAGAGAATGTGGTGCGAGGTGGCCCTGGGCGGGAAGCACCAAGGTCCCCCGTGTGCTGCAAGCGCCCCTTTGAAACCTCTCTGCCTCCTCCCGGCCCTCGCCTCTGGGCCTTGATGCCAGTGGCAGCTCTGATGACCTCTGAATCTCCTCCCAGGGAATTCTTCCATTGGCTTGGAGGCTGTTCCTGGCTACCGGGCAGAAGGCCGCCCGGCACTCAGCTCCTGGTCAGGTGGTCACTTGGTCACACTCTTCGTGTCCTAAGGGGACATAATTGGGTCAGTCCCAGAATGTTATGTATCTATAAAGGCTATTTCCTTTTTCTTCACGATACTGTTTTTCAGACTTTCTCCGCTCCCATTTTACTATCAGCAGTCAGGAGGACCTGAGCCCCTTCCGCTCTTGCCTTAGAAATCACCTCAGCCGAATACCCAAGTCCATTGCTCCCAAGGTCGTCCTTCCACAAAACCCTGGAACAGGGGCAGCGTCAGCCACGATCTTGCAGCTTTACAACAAGGACGCCCCATAGGTGATTCTGACAGCGTCGCCCCTACTTCTCAGGACCCACTTCTGTCCTGCTCTGTGCCCACTGCTATAACGAACGACCTTACACTGGGTGTCTGATAAACAACAGAAATGTATTTCTCACTGCTCCGGAGGCTGGAAGTCCAAACTATGGAGCACAGGGCCCAGCTCACTCCGAAACGTGCAGGAAGCCCCCCTCGCCTCTTCATATTGAGGGAAAAAAGAACAATCCAGAATTTCACACTCTGCTTCTCCCCGTCACGGCCTGTGCTGGACGCCGTCAGGGGAGCTCACGCAGCGACACGACCTGCAGCCCTCACCGCCTGTCCTGGCGCCAGGGGGGTCGGCTCGGGTATGAGGTTCCAGAAGCCACTTCCACATCAGATGTCTTCTCACAGCACACGTGTTCCCATGACCACAAAACGCGTCCCAAGAGAACACGCGCTTGTGGAAATTCCTCCTATTTTCTGGATGTAATTTGAAATCAAATCATAGTTTTCAGCAATGTCCTGAGGTTTTAAATCTGTTTTGAATGGGAGAGTTTTGTCCTAGATTGTTAACAAGATTGAATTTTAAACATACATTTTCAGCAATAAGTTCAGAACAATAGAAGTAGAGGTACTTCTCAAAGTTTAATGTTCATAAAGACCTCCTGGAGAGATCGTTAAAACAGATTCCTGCAAAAGGACACACGTTTCTGACACAGCTGGCCTCGTTTGAGGAACTGCATTCCCAGCAACTCCCGGGAAGACTCCCATTTTACTGCTAAGTGAACTATCCACGTGGTCTGCAGAGACAAAGAATGGATGAGAGTGTAACTGTTCATGCTCTTTGTAACAGAAAAGTCTCAGGGGGAGCAGTGGGGTCTCTAGTTGCCCTGTGATTGGCATATTTTGATGCTGAACCCCCTCCCCATTATCGGAGGCAGACAGGGGAAGAGGAAGCCCTGTATTGCAGAGTCATATTGGAGAGCCTGGAGGAGACACATGGCCCTGAGCCACTGGGCAGGAGAGCTGGGCTGTGAAGCCCCTCTCCTCATGGCGTGCTGGCCATGTGCACCCTCTCTCTTCCCTTCTGCCTCTGAGGCTGAGCCATTCTGAGCATGTGAGGAGGTTTTGGTTGCACTTCCCCGTGGGTTCGCATCACTGTGTAAGAATAACTACCCATATCCAGGCTACAGTAATAGTCGGCCTCGTCCTCAGGCTGGGCCCCCGTGATGGTGAGGGCGGCTTTGTTCCCAGAGATGGATCCAGAGAAGCGACCAGGGATCCCAGAGGGGCGGCTGTTTGTGTTATAGATGAGCGTGCGGGGAGCCTGGCCTGGGGTCTGCTGGTGCCAGCCGGGGTCGTTACTGGTAGAGACTGACCCAGAGCTAAGGCCACAGGTGAGTGTGACGGTCCCTCCAGGAGACACTGATAGTGATGGCTCCTGGGTAACCACAGATTGAGAATTTCCCCCTAAATAAAAAGAAAACAACAGGAGAGACACAGGTGTTCTGAGAAATGCGATCGGCCTCTGATTCTCCTTTTATGTGCCCCTGAGGATGAAGAGTCCCTTCCCCTGACCTGAGCCGTAAGCGAGGAGCCCCAGCAGCAGCACCGTCCAGGCCATGGTGGGGACACTCACAGGACGCGGCCTCCTCAGGCTCCTGGGCTGGAGTGCGGTGTCCTCGGGCCTTTTTATGCCCCCCAGGCCCATTGGGAGGAGAAGGTGCTTCATGCAAATCAGCTTCCTCTGTCATTTAGCCCCATTGTCACCCTGATGTCCCCTGGGGAGGATCTTCAATGAGTCGGGTGCTGGGACCTCACACCAACCAATGACTGAATGGTGACTGAGACGCTGAGAAAGAATAGCAGAGGTTTTTCACCAAATCAGCTTCCTCTTGTCCCTGGTGACGTCAGTCTTAAATTCTGTCTCTGGAAACGAAGGGCTCAACGACGAGATGGGTGTGCTCACCTCCCGGCCCCATCGATCTAGCTCATGCCAAATCGAACCCAATTCCTGGGAACATTTCATCGTCCTCAGCAAAATTCCTTCTCTTCTTCTTTGATGGAGATTAGCAGTCACTCCTCCCTCCGGCAGTGAGTCCACTAAAAATCACAGAGTTTATGTCCCGAGTGACACTGTCAGACGCAGGGAGGAGCTTCCTCTGGGAGGTGCTTTCCTCTCTGAGGGGACCTGCTGATGCAGGCTGACCTCCACCTCTGCACATCTGCCGTGCCCCAGTGTTCAGGCGCATCGTCGCCCAGAGACGGTGCACATACCCTAGCCTCAGCCCAAGTTCTCCCTGGGGTCATGGTGAATTTTTCTTCTGATACAATGGATTCTTCTTGCTCTTATGTTGAGTCATTCATGCAATGATTGGCTATGATGATAAATGAGATTGGATTGTGCTTTCAATCCTGATACTGTTCTTGTTGGGTTGGACTCCATCGATTTTCTAAAATGAGAAAAGGATTTCAGGCTACAAGCTCGCTAATTTCATCTGCATTTTAAGTCATTTTTTTTTTTCAAACACTTAGGAACTGTTGATGGCAAAGACCGCACCCTCTGACCCAGGACCCTAGTTGGGAATTAGCATGTGGTAGAGAATTGATAACAACCAACTGTGCCTAGATGCCAGGAGCAAAAGGCCGTGCAAATGCCCTTCCTCTTCAGTATCCTTACCCTGTTTAAGGAAATCTCCTGTCCAATGAGTGAGGAAGAGAGAGAAATCTGGGTAACGGGGAGGTGCCCCAGAAATCTGCTTGCTGTGGCCTAGTTGTTGGCACTGAGACTCTCCCTCCCTATCCTGTGCCCAGGTAGCACCTTAGGTCAAGTTTCTCAAAAAAAATTATTATCGTTGTGTGATTGTCCATCTACCTTTACCTATAAATCAGGTATGGACGGTGACTTCATGAGAGGAGGGTGACACATGAGGCAAACGTGTGTGTCTGAGCCGAGTGCTCATGTGGCTCCTGGTGGCCCAGGTGCAGGAAAGTCACACTTCAGCAAGGGCACTCAAGTGTGCAAGAGCCAGTGAGCATTCTCCCAGCCTGCCTGGCCCAGACCCTGAGCTCTCAGAACCAGTCCACCTGCGCCCCCTGCTGGTCTCCAGTCTCAGTCTTCAGCCCATATCACCCATCTGGCTCCCCTGGAAGGGCTTCTGATTTCTGCAGGTGGATCTTCCTCATGTCGCTTCCCAGGGAACCAGAATGAGAAGGCCCGGTGTGTGCAGTCTGGGGTGAAGACATTCAGTTCTCAGGTCCCTAACGACTTGAGACAGATAAGTGGATACATCTGTTACCAGATGTTTTAGGATATTCTGATACTTGATTTTCTTTCTGCCTTACCGCTGGTTTATTACGAGCACCTGATGACCTTAAACCAAGAGCCAGCCTTAAAGTTCCCCAGGAACCCTGCTAATTCATTCCTGATCATAATTCTTTTTGAGTGAGCCTTACAGATGGGACTATTTGATGGCAGTGTTGTCGTTGTCATCCTCCTTAAGGGCACCTGACAAATTCCCACTCATAGTACAACATGTCTTTGCAATGAGAGCAAAATGTCCTCAGGGAAAATGCGTCTTTCTTCTTGATTACTTCTACAGGTGCTCAGGTGCCCTTGAAAATTACCTTGGCAGGGTTTTTTTTTTTTTATTTTTTGACTCTGATATATTTAAGCTTTTTTTTTACTCTTGGTTGTAATTTTTCTCACCTGCAGTTTGATATGAAAAGAATATTACTATAAATAGAACTCTCATCCTTTATAGAGCTTCTTCCTCCATTTCTGGTGAAAGAAACACTCAGGAAGTGTTTCCAGTTTGCCTTGGGCCTGATCGAGCTTATTTGTTAAGGAACCTACAAATGTAATGGATTTGGATTTATCAGGATTAGGTCTAAAATACTGACAGCTACTACATATCATCTCAGACGAAGACCCAGAGAGGTTGGAAAAATGCAGGAAGTCCCAGGGTTCAAGTGGGGAGAGTGAGCTGGTGAGGGCCTGAGAGACATGCTCTTAACAGGAGTGGGGCATCTCCTGGTGCCTGGAGGTCAGGAGCCCCTCAGAGGGTGATATCCGGATAGAGAGGGAGACTCTTCTTTTCTTGACATGTTAAAGCTCAAGGAATGAGCAGCAAAGCCTGGCCAGGAGCAGGGAGGGACATTGACAGGCTTAGTAGAGAGCCATTGGGGACAACTAAGTTACTGATGCTCAAATTCTGCTTTCCTTGTCACCCTATCCAACCATTCTAAGGGAAACTTTGGACTCAGGGGGACAGGAAGAGGGCCCCCGGGCACTGGTGTGGTGCAGACATAGAAAAGTAGTCAAGGCTTAGAGTTCTTGACAAAGACATGAGGTTGAATCACATGGGTTCCCTGTGGTCAGATCCTGAGCTGGGTCCTTTGGCTGGCCTCAGCCTCCTTGACCCTTCCATTGATTATCGAAAAGAAATCTGTGCCGTCAAGGGAAAGTTTCTGCCTGTGGGGAGGTGACCAGGCGGAGAACATACATTGAGAAATATTTCAGCCATCCTCAAAGCCTCAGACGTTGGAAAGTCTTTAGATTCTTAGGGGTCGGTGACAATTTTAGCAGGAGACTCAGCCCTGACATGAAGTTAGATGCAGGAAGGGACCAGAGTGTGATTGTCCCACAGGAGGAGAGGGAGGACGGAGTCTCCAGTCCTCTGGGGTCTGGAGCACTGTGCCAGGATCACCTACATCCGATCCTTTTCTTGGGACAGGAACTAAGAGCCCCTCAGGATCAATTTCTTGTCAGAGGTTTCATTTTGTGTGGCTCTGAGACAGAACTCCAGATACGATATCTCTGGGCCCCTGCCTAGATGCTTTGTTGCTGGGCCGTATTGTGTCTTCATGTCACTGCTTTTTTTGTGCTATAGATGATGGTTTTCCTGAGACTTGGCCCCAACACCATAGATGGATGTATCAGCACAGCCTGAGTGCAGGAGTCTAGATAATCTAAAAGGTACTGGGAGGTGACATTTGGGGTCCTGCTCACTTTGTCCTCATTCTAACCGACTTGAGGATCCAGAGGACAGAGTTTGGGATTGCCAGAGAGGTTGCTAAGTGAGGGGAGCTTGCAAAAGGAGAAAGCCACCAGGTGTGGGATCCCCGGCATCTGAAGACTACATGAGAAGGAAGCCCCTCTATCCCTGAGTGAGGCGTGGCGGGAAGACTGTTAAGAAACAAGCTACACACCCATTTCTCACGTCCGCACTCAAACACATGAGCAAACACTCGGTGCTCCCACTGGACCTGCTGCAGGGGAGACCGACTGTGGGGCCCGGGGTGCTGACCCTCATCTCCCGGGCCTGGTGCAGTCGAGGAGCACGGGGACCTGCCATGGTGCTACTCTTTGGTGTTTGGCTTCATCCTCGAGTTATAACTGGGAGCTTCTGCTGTAGGTGACATGGCGACAACAAAGAGAACCAAAGTTCCCAGAAGACGTGGCAGTTTCAACACCTGCAGATCTTTGATGATGTGAACAGCCCCTGAGGCTGATGTGTCCAAATCACACATTTATAGCCACCAGAGCAGTAGGCGTTCTCTTTCTATCCTGAGTCCCAGCCCCAGAAGGTGGATCAGCAGGGAGAGGGTCATGGCGCTTTGAACACAGGGCAGGGTTCCCACAGCAGGGAGGGGCAGAGCTGGGGAAGGATGCTGCCTGAGCTTGAGTGTCAGGAGCCTTCACCTGTGCGGCTAAGATCACAGAAGAAAAGGGTGTCCAGCACGTGGTGTGGACAACCCACAACCCTGTTTCTTGGGCCCCAGAGCTGAGGGCCAGCCGCCTCACATCTCTTTCTCTGCTCCAACCCACATTGGCCTTTGAATTTCTGGCCCCTTCCTGAGTCCCATCCTGCGGAATCATCATGATATGTATTGGAGGAGGGAAAGTCTGTGTCCTGGATCCACAGAGGCCCTGAGAGGGCCGAGCCTCAGGAAGCACAGGTCAGGGAATCCGAGGTTCCCCAGCAGGCCTGGCTTCCCACGATATCCGCGCCCACAGGATCAGGCATGCGACACCTTGTGTGTGGCAGGGACATCTCCACAGGCTTCCTGAGATGAAGCAAGGCAGCTATTGGAGGACGCTCATTATCTGAAAGGGATTTTCACACTGTCTTCCCAGGAATTATGGACACGGGTTCCATTTCTCACTCCTGGAAATACAATCGAAATCAGAGTCCCTGAAATCACATGGTACCCTCTTCCATACAGAGCCTTTGTGGTCCTGATTCTCAGGAAACAAGGTACAGGTCACAGGGTCATTCATTGGATTGAGGTGATAATCAAAACTACGTCACCCACCTAGGTGCACATTACAGGTGACAGCACAGCTTCAGTGCCTAGCGACACCCAGGCCAGGCTGGCTGCACCCACACTGCCCGTCGCCCCTCAGGGCAGCCTCCCGTCACCTGGCCTGTGCCTCCTCTGGGACGGAGAAGGATTGTTTCATTTATCTTTCTTTTTGTCCTATTAGCATTTCTTTCCTGAACTTTCCTACCTCATCATTCATTGAGAGGACATTTTACCTGATGACCTTGCAGGCAGTTTTTCATTCGGTTTGGGAAAAATGGTTAATTTAGCAATATTGTGTATTTTAAGGCGCAAACTAGTAAGATCTATTTCATTTTTTTTTAATTGCTTCACAATAGTTTGTAATTCTGAGTGTTCGAGATTTTCATATTTTCTCAGATTTATTCTTAAATAATTCATGTGAGATTGTTTTACATGGTATTGTTTTATTCATTTAGTTTTTATAATTTGCTCATAGTATATAAAATACACTTAATTTCTGCTTGATGGTTGGTTATACCATGGAATTTCATTTGAAAGTCTCACAGCAAAGGCAAATTTTAGTCACTCCTGTACCCTGAGCTGGGCATGGCCAGAATGAAACTGAGGTGATGTCCTCCACCCTGACCACTGGGAGATATTTATCGCTGAGAAAGGAATTTTTGCCTGTGAAAACATGAACACTGTGAGAATATATGAACAACAAGTCAATCGAGGTTGAAGAGAAGGACGTGACATTGTCAGGACCGCTGGTCCAAGGACAGCAGGTGCTGCATGAGACCTGACAACACAAGTCACCACGGAGCGGGACTTGGTCCCAGCACCAGCAGGGGTGACCGCAACAGGCCTGGAGAGCACAGAGGTTTTTGTCTCACTTCCTTCTGGGACCGAAACACTGTGTCAGTCTTAGCATTGTTGTCCCACGCGTTACAGTAATAGTCGGCCTCGTCCTCAGGCTGGAGCCCCGAGATAAGCAGGAGCCCTGCGTTGGCCGAGGCGTCTTTGGATCCAGA
>BNJM01000633.1:64435-81415 GCA_015472975.1 Rousettus leschenaultii | reverse complement strand
ACATGAATCAGAGGAATAAATAAAGCAGATTGCCCTCCCTAAAACGGGTGGGCCTCGCCCAATCAGTTAAAGGCCCGAATATAGCAAGAAGGCCTGTGGTGGAGCATCCACTCTCTCTGCGTGACGATTCAAGCTGCAGCACAGGAATCTCTGACATGCAGCCTCAGACTTGGAGTTACTCGTGGGCTCTCCAGGTTCTCAGGCCAGGTCCACAGATGAGTCACCACTTACCTAACTGTGGCCTTCAGTGCATGTATGTTATTTTTTACAACTTGACCTTAATAAACTCAATATAAATTATGTCATTTTAAAAAGGAAATTAGTATCAGTAGTATGCTTATTAAAATTTTCTCACTTTGTAAAAAGAATGTTAATAGAAAATGAGTGGAAGTAGTCAGGTAACAGTGAACAACTAATCCCTTCTGCCCTTTGTTGCACACGACACACAGTTTCTTTCACAGAGTCATTTTGGAGTCACACATCTTGCATCACTGCTGCCTGATCTGTGCAGAAGGAAGTACAACCTGGGTGACGGGTGAGTCCCTGCGAGGGCCTCCTCCAATAAACCTCAGAGGAGTGACACCCTGGGAATTACACAACCACGGTGCTAGGGGTCACGGAAGAGTGGGGGATGACAGCGAAGAATCAAAGAAAAAATTTCATGAGACTTGAGTGGAAAGGAACAGGATGTGGAACAGCCCAGCCTGAGGAGAGGGGCGGCGTCTGTGACCGAGCGCTGTGGGGTGAGCCTGTCTCCGGTCGGGCAGAGCTGCGGCCCCTGGTCCGAGTAACCAGCCCGTCCTTGAGCGATGGAGAAACTGCCCCTGCAGCAAAGCGGGGGCTGGAGCTATGTTATTCTAACACGACAAGGCCGGGAGGAGCAGAAGTTCCTGTCAACAGTCCCGCATCTCTGCTGTGGAGAGGTGGGGACAGGAGGGGACTATGAACCGAGGTCGCAGTCACTGTGGCTCTGGGTTCAGACAGAAGACTTCTTATCAGAGGTCCAGTCTGGCGAAAGTGTCCCGGTGGTGTCAGAGGGAATGACAGCCCAGCCCTGCGAGCACAGGGGAGGCTTTGTCTCTGTCCCCATGGGCCATGATCCCTTGTGAACAGCACTGAGGGTACTGTCCCAGAACAAATGCCATAACCAACCTCACTGCTGACTGGAGCCGCGAGTGGACAGGGAGCTGTGATGCCCATGGGAATAGAGACTCACCCTGGGACCCCGAGCATCGTCTCAGCCCAGAGGAGCAGGTGCTCAGGGCGTGTCCTGCTGCCCTGATAACCGGACCCAGGTCACACTCATGTGGCTGGTGTTTCCTGCTGAGGGAGATTCTGCCTCCTGATGATTCTAACCCTCATGACGGCTGTGTCGGCACCGGCCTATCCCTGACCTCTGGGGGGACAGGGATGCCCCAAATGTGAAATCCAGGTCAATATATACTCAGTTCGAAGAGAGCCCTGTATATGTGTTTGTGTGTGTGTGACACTGAGGTCACACTTCCCTTTGTCTCTCTAATGGCTTCCCCACCCCTGAGAGATGATTCTCCATGACAATCCTTCCTTGAAGCTGATGATTCTCTATAAGACCCTTCGGGTGCTGGCGCCTGTATCTCGAGGGAAAATATCTTTAAAATGTTCTCCTTTAAGAAGAATTTATTTTAGGCACTGAGGACACATTTGAGAGCAGGCAGGCCCTGTCAACAATCTCCCTTAATCAGAAGTTCAGATCTTATTGAATGGGACAAATATGTTCATTTCCATCTCTGCAGGCACGAGACCCACAGGTCTCAGGAAACACACGCCAGGGGATGGCCACGCAGCCCCTCCTTATGCTCCTGTCACCACTAAGCCCCAACACGGTTCCTTGTGGTTCCCAGACGTCTATCTGAGGGTGACCATGAGACAGTGCTCCCTTTGTTGTGCAAAGGAGCTAAGCTTGAAATTCAGGGACCCGAGGGAAATGTTTCATGATGGATACACTTTCCTGACGGTTCTTAGGAAACAGAGATTCTGGGGTGTGAGGGAAGCAATCACATATCCTGAAACACACAGCTGATCCTTTCTCTGTGTATGACCTCAAGGCTCACCTCGTGTCGGGCATCAGTCATTTTTGAAGAAGGAAAAGGAAACCAATAGATTTCATGTGCAAATACATGAAGGTTGGATGAAGACATCATTTTTAGGAAAATGTAAAAACTTCATTTTTATACAAAAGAGATGGACGGAGAGTGTTTGAAATGCTCAGAAACCCAGAGTGTGAGGATGGGGGCAGGAAAGAGGCCATGAGGTGCGTCCATCCTGTTCCATTTTCTCGTAATCATCCTCCCGAGAGAGGGAGCCCTGGGAAATGGAAACGACAGCAAGAACTTGTCCATTTTCTCTGAAAACATAAAGGACATGGAGTTAAGTCCTGATAGACAGAGGGAGAGACCAGGAATGTGAGTGATGCAGCAGCAGAGGAGAGAAAAGGATGAATAGTGTGAGGGATGTTGACAGCAGAGTCTGTGCATGTTGTAATCAACTGATTGTGTAGGATGGTTCATGGAGCATGAAGTCACATCAGTCCATGACCTTAGTGAGAATCCACATATGAGTTATGGACACACCAGTAGTAACACAAGACTCATACCTAACAAGATAAGATTTCTGGATAACTTAATTGGCCTGGTCATCAATAGCGGTGCAGACACAGCATTTCTCTTGTTCCTGTCTCCACACCCAATGGGCATGTGCAGTGGGACTCTGTTACCGCACCTGTGTGCTCCGGGGATGCGCTGTCCCGGCTCAGGTAACCTGCCTCTGCCTTTCCTCCTTTCATGGATGTGTTCTGCAGCAGAGGAGCCTCCCCTACAGGAATCTCCACAGAAGCTTCTTAATAAAAGTGTCTCAGAGCCCAAGTCTGAGGGCCCAGGGGTTTTTGTCTCACTTCCTCATCATCTGAGTCACTGTGAGTAATGGTAGCTGCTCCCACTGCCATGAGGTGTACCACAGTAATAGTGAGCCTCGTCCTCAGGCTGGAGCCCGGCGATGAGCAGAAGCCCTGCGTTGGCTGAGGCGTCTTTGGATCCAGAGAAGCGGCTGGGGACCCCAGGGCCCTGGTGCTTATCAGAGTCTGACTTATAGTATAGTAGATATTGAGGAGGGCTCCCTGGCTTTTGCTGGAACCAGCGGATCCTGTAGCCACTGACACTGAAGCCACTGCTCAGGGTGCAGGTGAGTCTGGCTGATGCTCCCAGAGATGCAGAGGAAGAGGGCAGCTGAGTCAGCACAGGCTGGGAGAGGGAACCTGCAAACACAGACACTCATTTGTGATGGGAAAAGCACCTGCTTAAAATTTCTCGGTCCCTGATCCAGAGAAAAATGAAAGCTATGTGACTTTCCCAGGTCCCCGAGGCCAGTCCCCACCTGTGCACTGAGAGAGGAGCATGAGGAGCACGGGGGTCCAGGCCATGGTGCTCGCAGCCCCTGAGCCCACAGTGGGGCTGGGCTGCCCCAGGCCTCCTTTTCTTCTCCACCCTCCGCCAGAGGAGGGGCTGTGCATGCAAATGTGTGTCTATCCAGTGACTGCCCAGCCCCTCCCTGGGCCCTGGTGCTGGAGCTCAGCTCACAGCTAGACTGAGGGGAATGGAGGTTGGCTTCGCCCCTGGGAAAGCCCTGGGAGGAAGCACTTGCAGACACGACACAAAGGTCCCTTCGGGGGACTCTGCTAGATGAGGGGGGACACGGCTGCTGGGTTCCATCAAGGAGAACAGAGGACAGCCCCCAGGCCCAGGCTTCTTTGAGTGAATGAATTGTCTTCACTGAGCAGCTGTGCAGGAACTGTAGACCAGTCCCACTGCGCCCCCTGCTGGTGGCAGGACACACACCTCCCCATGGCCCAGAGTCCTGAGAGCCCAGCTGTTTTGTGCAGTTCGCCAGTCACTCTCTCTATTCACGCATCCTTGGCCTGGTCCCTAGGTGCTATGATCCTGGTGCACTGTGTTGATGTTGTAGTTTATTACTCCCAGAGTAAGGTCCATGGGAGTAAGTTACATATATAACTATTTAAGTTGTCAGAGCACTAAGAGTACATTCTAGAAGCTAAATAACCCAGGCGTGCATCAGGCCTGGTGTCAGAGCCGAGGAGACAGTTGATGAATTGAAAGGCTTGAAGGGGCTCTCCAGGGAAATGACGTAGAGAGGAATTTTCCAGGAAATTACTCAGTGGCATTTTGAAAAAAGTACCATTTAGCAAACATTTCAGAGTCATGTCATGTGTGAGCTACTTCATAGGGACTCCATTTGAATCAGTGCTTGGAATAATAATAATAACAACAACAACAACAACAACAATAATATATAATAATGGCTTGGTTAGGCGTCACCTTTACCTGTGGAATGTGTAACACTCTTCTTTATTTTGGGAACTGACTTTACAGTCTCACACTGTAGTTTTCAGGATCTCTACTGCACAGGTTTCTTGTCAGGATTTAGTCTTACGTGTCATATAATAGGTGTACATTTTTTTTTTTTAAAATTATGTTATTATTTTTCCAAGTTTTAAAACATTTTATTTGCTTTTTTAAAAACTCGTGCATTCCAATAGTTCAAATCATTTGAGCAAACAGCGGCCCTCTGACTGGAGCGCACGGCGCGGCCCGCAGCCGCCGCGGCGCACCGGGGTTTTCACTCTGGGCGTCGCCGTCGTCCCGCCAGCTTCTGCCGTCGCCGGCAGCAAGTTCTTCTCCGTCCCCGCCCGTCGGACAGGCAGGCGGGAGAGGCAGGTGCGGCCTTCGTGTCAGTGGTTCTTTGATGTGAACAGGGGCCGCGCAGACACTGAAACTCGATCTCGCCTCTTTACGTCTCGCAAAGTTAAACAGCGAAAAGGCGTAAAACAAGAAGGCGGTGCGCGGGGGCTGCGCGGGGCACCGCGGCGGCGCCGCCTCGCTGGGAACCGCCTGCTCGCTTCTCCTGTGCGGTCGTTTCTTTTGGTGACAGTGAGTTTTTCTCTTGTGTTTCTGTCTTCTTCAATTTTGGCGGATCGAATTTCTCGATCTCCACCGTCCCGGGTTTGTCAGACGTGGTCGCAGAGGAAGCGGAGCGAGGCGGCGAGGACTGAATCCGAGCTGCTCAGCGGCCGTGGGGCGCGGAGCGGCTCACACTGTAAATGAGCCTTTCCCCCGGCCGCCCGTCCTTCCTCACGCCTTATTTTACTAAAAAGCTAAATGCGAGACTGTGATGGTTTTGCACATGGGGAGGATGTGTGAGCCGTCGCATGAAAAACCACATGTCCTTGTGGAGTGAGAGGACATCTGAGGCCAGCTCCCAGGACGTAGAAGAGGAAGGTGACTGTGATAGCGCCACCTGTGGTCAGGACACTGTGAGGTGGGATCCTCAGCAAGGACCCCAAGGTGACCTGAGAGGGCAGAGTCTTGGAATTGGGAGCAGAAGGGACCTGGACTGAGGTGTAGGGGAGAGAGATTCATGAGCTGGGCCTCTGGAACATTCCTCAAATGCGTTAAAACAAGGAGAAGCACCCAGGTCATGGGGGCACTGGCGCTGCTGTGGTCTCTTGAGACTCCTTCACTCTTCTGACTCTGCCCGGGAACAGAGACCTTGAAGGGACTTTCGTGCAGCTTTCTATGTGTCCTGAGGCTGTTCGGTATTTAGATTGGTGCTCGCATATGAAGTGGGCGTGATGCTACCTAAAATTAATCTTTTACAAGATGTTATATAGGTCATGAAGGCAGAAGTGAAGTTTTATGTGACAGGAGCCACCTGACCTATGTCCCCTGCCCAGGTCTCAGCATCCACAGGACAACACCCAACAAGAACTAACAGTGAGGGTAGAGGATAGATACTGCTCATGATGGGATTAATTAGGGGGAAATTTTGTGTCTTTCCTCGCCATCTGGACCCCGAATCCCCCAGCCATGTGGTTGGCATACAATTGACCAATTTCCAAGTCCAGGGTCAGGGCCTGTGTTGTCTAAACCACATCAGACCATCCTGTTTCTGTTTGCCATGGTGGTGTTGTCAGGGAGAAGGTGTCAGTGATCACGTCCGGTCATCCTGAAAGCCAGAGTTCCTGACCAATGAGGCCGGGAGGGTGAGTCTCTAATCCTGAGTGTTTGCTGAGTGGATGGGTGCCTGGGACCACATGGGCATTCTCTCCCCAAGTGGGAAATCAAGCCGGGACACCGTATTTTGATTTGTTTATTCTCTCTTCTCCCAGACAGTGTCATCTCTACGAGTGTGTGTTAATTCCTGTCTCTTCCGGACTGTACCCTGAGCCCCTAGACCCAAGTCAGGCACATAGCAGGTGTACAGTAACAGGTGTGGATGCGCATCATCTGCCTCGAGACGCTCCTGAGTCACACACAGGTGGACTCCGGGTCCTCAGTTTTGTTTTGTTTTGCCCCTTGATATGGGCTGAACTGTGTCCCCTCAAACTCCTACTTGGAAACTCTAACTCCCAATGTGACTGTTCTGGAGACCAGGCCTTGAGTTGACAACTAAAGTTAAGGTAAAGGAGCTCATGAAAGCCGGTGTCTTTATGAGAAGAGGAGGAGAAACCAGGGGTGAGCACACGCAGAGAAGGGCGTGTAAGGACTCGGGGGGAACGGAGCTTTCTGCTGGCCAAGGGGCAAAGCCTCAGGACAGACCCACCTGCGCACACCTCTGTCTTAGACTTCCCGCCTCAGACCTGTGGGAACATACATTTCTGCTGGTTCAGCCTCCCAGTCTGTGGATTATGCTTCAGCAGCCCTGGCGCCAGCACAGCCCTCATGGACTCTGTCCCCAGGGCAGGCTGCCCCATATCTAAGAATTTCTGTTCTGTTTGTGAAAATCAGTTAATGTGTTGGCAACAAGGACAGGCTTTGGAGAACAATTTAGAGAGGACAAGTACACATCATCTAAACAAAATACTGTGGTCTCAGACCTCACTTTTCAGTCAAACACAGAAAGAAGGCAGCTGTCCGGTCAGAGCAGTGGGGGCTGCTCAGGGAAGCCCATTGCTCAGGAAAGAGCAGATTTTTGTCTCACTTCCCCACAGATCTGGAACACTGTGTGAGCACTGAGACTGTCATCATATGTCTGGCAGTAATAATCGGCCTCGTCCTCAGCCTGGAGCCCACTGATGGTCAGGGAGGCTGAGTTGCCAGACCTGGAGCCAGAAAAGCGGTCAGGGACCCCTGAGTCTCGATTGCTACTACCATAGATGAGGCGTTTGGGGGCCGATCCCGGGAGCTGCTGGAACCACTGCACATCATTGCCACGCCCGATGTTGGAGCTGCTTCCAGTGCAGGAGATGGTGACACTCTGTCCCGGGGCCCCAGACACTGAGGACGGCTGGGTCAGCACAGACTGGGCCCAGGAGCCTGGAAGAGGGAGAGACACAGAGACGGTGATGCTGGGGCTGGAGACAAGAGGAGGGAGCAGGGCCCCGTGTGACTTTCCAGGGTCCCTCCCCTGTCCTCATATCCAGGCACCTGTGCAGTGAGTGAGGAGGGTGAGGAGGAGAGGGGACCAGGCCATGGTGGAGATGGTCACCGAGTCCTGTCCTCTGTGTCCCCACAGCTGAGGCAGAGCTTCCCCCAAGTCTCTCCCTCCCCTCTTCAAGCTCTGACAGAGGGAGGGGCCACTCATGCAAATGAGACCCCCAGCTCTGATTCCTCACTGGGTCCGGGGTTAGGCCCCTCTGCTGAGGGAGTTAGGGTTTGGGCAGAGGTGGGGCCTGTTTGGGACCTGCGGGTTCCGGAGGTCACAGCTGTGAGGCCTGAGCAGAGGGAGCCACATAGTGCCAGGTGCCTGGTCAGAGCTCTGATCCCCCCAGACCTTCAGGAATAGGACCGAGCGCCCCCTGGTGTCCAGGCACAGACACAGCATTATGGGACATGGTGACCAGAGCCCTTCAGAGACAGTTCCTGCCTCCCTTATGGCCAGGTCATGTGTTTCCTCTTGTGGCCTCCCCATCACCTCAGGGTGTCTCTGTGCTCCACTCAGACTCCTCAGGGTCACTCTGTCCACGGCTCCCTTGGCTGTTCAGTAGCCAGGACTGAGGTGGTGGCCGCTGTACAAATTCGTCTTGTCCCAGGACGAAGTTCAGAACAGCGTCCATCCCGTGGAGGCGTGTCCCCTGCTGTGCAGAGCACTTGGCTCTTCCTTATTGTGTGATTCCTTGCTCGTTAGGGTCCATGAGTCCTGAAATCTGGTGACTGTCTTCATGCCGTTCTCTCATCCTGATGATTGTCCAGTGCCACAGTGATGCTGAGCATAGGTGTCTGTGGAATGAGAGCTGCCTGTCTTGGCATCACGACATCTAAACACACAAGGCCAACACTTAGGGGGAGTGGAGTCATCAACCCCCAAACAGTTTGCTGTGTGTGATGGAAAGAGAGATTCGTCCGCTCACCCCCATAACACCAGTGCCCGTGCAGCTGTGCAGTTCAGGACGGATCGTACATCCTAGTTGTGACTCAGGGCACATACCGCAGGCTCAGGGGTGGCTCTCCCTTCCTACCAGGTGTCACCTCATGTCGGTATCTCTGGGGCCCTTTCCACCAACCTGATCTTTATACCCTCCTGTCTCTCAGTGGATACGGGCACCTCTGGGACACATGTGTCTGGTTGAGGCCGATCTCTGTGGCTGAGCATCACCCTTTAGTAGCTGACAGCTTGAGACTGTCCACTGAGACTTCCCCTCAGCAGGGCCAGTGCTCCTTTTTCAAAGGGTTCTGGGTGGCACCACCCCGTGTCCCCCACTTCGGTGTGGGAGGCACCATCACTAGAATTTACCATCTGGGTATGGAATACGAGGGTCGATCGCTGTGTATAATCTCCCTATAAGGGCCCCTGTGGACTCATGCACTACACATGACCCACTGGGCCCCTGTTCTCCTCTGAGAAGCTGCAGGGGACACTGGGTCTCAGCTCACGGACACCCTCGTGGACACGTATGGAGATTTCAAAATTTCTTCTTGGCTTAGTCATGATGAATTGAGGATGCGGTTTATCTGTCTCCAACATTTAATATATTCTGAAATCCTCATTCTATAGTTTTTTTCTCAACAATACACTTAGACATTTCTTTCTTCAATTTTCAATATTCCTTTGAAGCACTTTTACAGGTTTGTTGTTGTTGTTTTGAGAAACACAGACACAAGCTGCGTGAAATAGGCTGGGTTAGAGAGCTGTGACTCTCGTCTCTCTGACGTGTCCTCCCTGCAGACTCGTGTCCTCTGTCGAGCCCCCTCTCAGCTCCCTGCCTGCCCATCACCCTGCAGGGAACACTGGGGAGTCACGAGGAGTCTCTGTAGGGAACACGCTCTGAGGACAGAGGGACCAGTGCTGTTCTGCTTCTGTGACTCTGAGCTTTTCCTCAGGGACACACACAGGGAGGCTCCCTCTGGTCCATGGGGTTGAGACGCGGGAAGAGAACGCCCTCTTCTGCAGGGTGGATGGTCTGACAGGCACACAAGTGTTCCCTGGACTGTGAGGTGTGGTGAACGGTCCTGGTCCTTTTGGATTCTTTTTTCCCAGTTTACTTTCCTTTAAGTTTTTTTCCATAGTCAGCAAAAGAGAGATGTGATTTTTTTTCTATTTCTTCCATGTTACTGTAAGTTTCATTTAAATCTAATTGGCTTCTATGTTTATCTTTACACATAAAATCAAGCTGTCTCATATCAATATGTCATTAAATTTTGTCTTGGTTACTAAACACTGGCCAAACTGAATTTGGACTTGAAGATGTGTGTGCGTGTGCGTGTAACTTACTTTGCCATTCTTGTCCATTTCCTGTGTGATTACAGATTATATTAGCCTTTGTTTTTAAGATCTTATTGTTTTCATGAAGTGGTATGCTAAAAATAAATCTTTTTGGGTCTGACAGCGATGCACTTGACCACCTCCTCTGGGGCCATAGACAGCAAGCCCCTGAGGTCACCCAGATTCTGAGAACACAAGGTTGGGGGTCAGAGGAAAAGACCCCACAGACCCGCAGGCTGACACCACCGCTGTGAGGGTTCAAGCTCTGATCTAAGTGGAGGCAGCCACGCCCCAGGACTGTCAGTTCGATCCAGTGGTGAAAATGCAGCAAACAGATGATGCCACCAAAGCATGCTGCCTGTGCCCTTAGGAGGGGTGGCCATGGGTCCACCCACACCAGGCCTGCCAGAGCCACACCTGTGGAAGCCAGGTGCACAGAGCAGCTGGGCGGGGCGCAGAGAATGTGGTGTGAGGTGGCCCTGGGCGGGAAGCACCAAGGTCCCCTGTGTGCTGCAAGCGCCCCTTTGAAACCTCTCTGCTTCCTCCCAGCTCTGGCCTCTGGGCCTTGATGCCAGTGGCAGCTCTGATGACCTCTGAATCTCCTCCCAGGGAATTCTTCCATCGGCTTGGAGGCTGGCTCCTGGCTACCGGACAGAGGGCCGCCGGGCACTCAGCTCCTGGTCAGGTGGTCACTTGGTCACACTCTTCGTGTCCTAACTGCACACCATTGGGTCAAGACTTACTCCGCTCCCATTTTACTATCAACAGTCAGGAGGACCTGAGCCCCTTCCGCTCTTGCCTTAGAAATCACCTCAGCCGAATACCCAAGTCCATTGCTCCCAAGGTCGTCCTTCCACAAAACCCTGGAACAGAGGCAGCGTCAGCCATGGTCTTGCAGCTGTACAACAAGGACGCCCCATAGGTGATTCTGACAGCGTCGCCCCTACTTCTCAGGACCCACTTCTGTCCTGCTCTGTGCCCACTGCTGTAACGAACGACCTTACACTGGGTGTCTGATGAACAACAGAAATGTATTTCTCACTGTTCTGGAGGCCGGAAGTCCAAACTATGGAGCACAGGGCCCAGCTCACTCCGAAACCTGCAGGAAGCCCCCCTCGCCTCTTCATATTGAGGGAAAAATGAACAATCCAGAATTTCACACTCTGCTTCTCCCCGTCACAGCCTGTGCTGGACGCCGTCGGGGGAGCTCACGCAGCGACACGACCTGCAGCCCTCACCGCCTGCCCTGGCGCCAGGGGGGTCGGCTCGGGTATGAGGTTCCAGAAGCCACTTCCACATCAGATGTCTTCTCACAGCACACGTGTTCCCATGACCACAAAACGCATCCCAAGAGAACACGCGCTTGTGGAAATTCCTCCTCTTTTCTGGATGTAATTTGAGATCAAATCATAGTTTTTAGCAATGTCCTGAGGTTTTAAATCTGTTTTGAATGGGAGAGTTTTGTCCTATATTGTTAACAAGATTGAATTTTAAACATACATTTTCAGGAATAAGTACAGAACAATAGAAGTAGAGGTACTTCTCAAAGTTTAATGTTCATAAAGACCTCCTGGAGAGATCGTTAAAACAGATTCCTGCAAAAGGACACACGACACACGTTTCTGACACAGCTGGCCTCGTTTGAGGAACTGCATTCCCAGCAACTCCCGGGAAGACTCCCATTTTACTGCTAAGTGAACTATCCACGTGGTCTGCAGGGACAAACAGTGAATGAGAGTGTAACTGTTCATGCTCTTTGAATCAGAAAAGTCCCAGGGGGAGCAGTGGGGACTCTAGTCTTCCTGTGATTGGCATATTTTGATGCTGAGCCCCCTCCCCATTACCGTAGGCAGACAGGGGAAGAGGAAGCCCTGTATTGCAGAGTCGTATTGGAGAGCCCGGAGGAGACACATGGCCCTGAGCCGCTGGGCAGGAGAGCTGGGCCGTGCAGCCCCCTCCGCACGGCGTGCTGGCCATGTGCACCCTCTCTCCTCCCTTCTGCCTCTGAGGCTGAGCAGTTCTGAGCACGTGAGGAGGTTTTGGTTGCACTTCCCCGTGGGTCCGCATCACTGTGTAAGTATAACTACCCATATACAGACTACAGTAATAGTCGGCCTCGTCCTCAGACTGGGCCCCCGTGATGGTGAGGGCGGCTTTGGTCCCAAGGATGGATCCAGAGAAGCGACCAGGGGTCCCAGAGGGGCGGCTGTTTGTGTTGTAGATGAGCATGCGCGGAGCCTGGCCTGGGGTCTGCTGGTACCAGCCAGGTTCTTTACTGGTAGAGACTGACCCAGAGCTAAGGCCACAGGTGAGTGTGACCGTCCCTCCTGGAGACACTGACAGCGATGGCTCCTGGGTCACCACAGACTGAGAATTTGCCCCTAAATAAAAAGAAAACAACAGGAGAGACACAGGCGTTATGAGAAATGCGATCGGCCTCTGATTCTCCTTTTATGTGCCCCCCGAGGATGCAGAGTCCCTTCCCCTGACCTGAGCCGTAAGCGAGGAGCCCCAGCAGCAGCACCGTCCAGGCCATGGTGGGGACACTCACAGGACGCGGCCTCCTCAGGCTCCTGGGCTGGAGTGCGGTGTCCTCGGGGCTTTTTATGCCCCCCAGGCCCATTAGGAGGAGAAGGTGCTTCATGCAAATCAACTTCCTCTGTCACTTAGTCCCAGTGTCACCCTGATGTCCCCTGGGGAGGATCTTGAATGAGTCGTGTGCTGGGACCTCACACCTACCAATGACTGAATGGTGACAGAGACACCAAGAAAGAATAGCAGAGGTTTTTCACCAAATCAGCTTCCTCATGTCCCTGGTGACGTCAGTCCTAAATTCTGTCTCTGGAAATGAAGGGTTCATCGATGAGATGGGTGTGCTCACCTCCCGGCCCCATCGAGCTAGCTCATGCCAAAGTGAACCCCTTTCTTGGGAACATTTCATCCTCCTCAGTGAAATCCTTCTCGTCTTCTTTGACAGAGATTAGCAGTCACTCCTCCCTCCAGCAGCAAGTCCACTGGGGAATCACAGAGTTTATGTCCCACTATAAAGGGACAGGGGTCTCCCCCTAGTGGCAGTTTTAAGGGGACCAGAGCTGAGTGTGTTGTCACCAAGAGCTGCACTGTCAGGCTTAGGAAGGCAAATGTCCTTTGCTCTAAGGTACCATCTATTATATAGATGAGCTTCAAAATAAATGGGTTTTGAGAGGAATGGCTCAGAGTGTCACCATAAAATTATGGTTTTCTTGCAACATCAGCTGTAACAAAATAGGAACACATATCTTGTTATGAGAAATGGAAACAGCACTGAGCATAGACGAGGTGGTGAGAACAGCATAGAACGTTCTAAAACTCCCTTTCTCTTCACTCCTGCTGTGGGGCAGAAGGAAAGAGAAGGGTGGAGACGGGGTTTGGGATGAGCGGGGGACGGGCAGGAGGATAAAATGTCTCTAGTCACAGGTGCCGATGAGACACACAATTGGTGTCCCTCAAATGTGAAGTGAAACTGCAATTTATGCTATTTATTTCGAAATCGATAGTGAATTGTCTGTATTAAACTTGCATTCTTTTCCTTTCTTTTCATATGGGTTCGAGAGCGGCAGATCCTATCATAGAAAAATATTCATTTTAAATTACCTTTCTATTATACAAATACACAATCTGATTGCGTAGAGAAATATAGGTATATTTATATCTCTCAAATATAATGATGAGGACTATTAACAAACAAGTAAGGAAGTAACTAGAAAACTGAAAACAAACAATATCACTTTCCGTGGGTCCCTCTAAAATTCTGAAATCAATGAAAACTGGCAGAAGAGAAAGAAACAACTGAAACGGCGACACAGGCAGGACTAACGCACTTGCCGCGCACCTCACCGTGGACACACGGGGAGTCCTGTTAGCGGCGGGGCTCCCTGAGGGTCGCCACGAACACACTGTCTCAGGCGTTCTCCAGGCACCGTGGGTCCCATTAGTGTCCCCCCTGGGGCAGATCTGGGTGGGGATTAGGAGCCAGGGTGGAATGGAGGGGTGGATGGGCTGGATAAGGGAGACTCACCCAGGACCCCAGGAGCCCCTCACATGCAGGAAGGAGACGGAGCAGCGCCCCCTGGGGGTCCTGAGTGACACTGCCTGACGCAGGGAGGAGCTTCCTCTGGGAGGAGCTTTTTTTCTCTCTGAGGGACCTGCTGATGCAGGCTGACACCACCTCTGCACACCTGCTGTCCCCAACAGTCCAGGTGCATCGTCACCCAGAGACGGTGCACATACCTTAGGCTCAGCCCAAATCCTCCCTGGGGCCAAGGTGAATTTTTCTTCTGATACAATGGCTTCTTCTTGCTCTTATGTTGAGTCCTTTGTGCAATGATCAGCTATGAATATAATGTGATTAGACTATAATTTTTAATCCTGATACTGTTCATAATGGTATGGACCCCACGTATATTCTAAAATATGAAAAGAAGTTCAGGCTACATGCCCGCTAGTTTGATATGTATTTTAACTTATTCTTTAACCAAAGACTTAGGCTATGAGGATGGCAGAGTCACCACCTTCTGACCCAGGACCCCGGTTTGGAATGGGAATGTGTTAGAGAGAATAGATAACGACCACCTGTGCCCAGATTCCAGGAGCAAAAGGCCGTGCAAATGCCCTTCCTCCCCAGCATCCTTTCCCTGTCCCCTAAAGGAAACTGCATTCCCATGAGTGAGGAGAAGAGAGGAATCTGGGTCATGGGGCAGGAGTCTCAGAGCTCTGCTTGCTGAGGCCTAATCATTGGCACTGAGACTCTCCCTCCCCAGGTGTGTCCTATCCTGTGCCCAGGTAGCACAGTAGGTCAAGTTTCTCAAACAAATTTATTTCTATTGTGTGATTGTCCATCAACCATTGCCTGTATTAGGTCTGGACCATGACTTCGTGAAAGGAGGATGACATATGAGGCAAATGTGTGTGTCAGAGCCGAGTGCTCATGTGGCTCCTGGTGGCCCAGGTGCAGGAAAGTCACACATCAGTGAGGACACTGCCTGCTCAAGTGTGCAAGAGCCAGTGGAGCAGTCTCCCAGCCTGCCTGGCCCAGACCCTGAGCTCTCAGAACCAGTCCACCTGCGCCCCCTGCTGGTTGCCAGTCTCAGTCCCCAGCCCATTTCACTCCACCTGGCTCTCCTGGAAGGGCTTCTGATTTCTGCAGGTGGATCTTCCTCACTTCGCTTCCCAGGGCAGTAGAAGGAGAAGGCCCACTGTGTGCAGTCTGGGGCGAAGACATTCAGTTCTCAGGTCCCTAATGACCTCCAGGCAGATAACTAGATGCATCTGTTAGCAGATGTTTCAAGATCTCCTGATGCTTGATTTTGCCTCTGCCTTACCCCTGGTGAATTACAAGCACACGATGACCCTGAACCAAGAGCCAGGCTTAAATTTCCCCAGGAACCCCACTTGCTCACACCTGGTAATAACTCTCCTTGGGTGACCCTTGCAGGTGCGATATTTGCTGACGGTTGTTGTTGTTGTTGTTGTTGTTGTTGCACGTGTAAAGATTTGGTGGCGGTTATTTGTTGCTGTAGTCGTTGTTGTAAGGGGCGGCTGACATTTCCCCGCTCACATTACATGTGTCTTTGCAATGAGAGCAAAATGTCCTCAGGGAAAATGTGTCTTTTTCCTTGATTACTTCTGTAGGTTCTCAGGTGCCATTGAAAATGACCCCGACAGGAGTTTTTATTTTGACTCTGATATATTTAAGCTTCTTTTACTCTAGCTTTGTAATTTTCTCATCTGCGGATTGAGATGGAAAGAACATTACTATGAATATAACTCCTATTCTTTATAGAGGTCTTTCCTCCATTTCTGGCCTAGGAAGCCCTCAGGATGTGTTCCCAGTCAGCCTCGGGCCTGATCAAGTCCATTTGTTAAGAAATCTATGGATTTAATGGAGGTGGGATTTATAAGGATTAGGTCTAAAATGCTGACAGCTGCTACATATCATCCCAGACAAAGAACCAGAGAGGTTGGAAAACTACAAGATGTCCCAGGGTTGAAGTGGGGAAAGTAAGCGGGCGAGGGTCTGATAGTTACGCCCTTAATGGGGGGCGTCTTCCGGGGCCTGGGGGTCAGGATCCCCTCAGAGGGTGATCTCAAGAGAGAGAGAGACTCTGCCTTTCTTGACATTTTGTGACTCAAGGAATGAGCAGCAAAGCCTGGCCAGGAGCAGGGAAGGAGCTGCACGGGCTTGGTAGGGGGTCGCAGGGGACTCCTAAGTTACAGATGCTCACATCTGCTTCCCCTGTCTCCCTACCCAACAAGTCTGAGGGAAATTTTGGACTCAGGACGACAGGAAGAGGGCCACCAGGCACAAGTGGGGTGCAGACCTGGAAAAGTAGTCATCGCTTTGAGTTCTTGACAAAGACATGAGATTGAATTACATGGGTTCCCTGTGGCCAGATCCTGAGCTGGGTCCCTTGGCATAGGCCTCCTGTTGACCCTTGCATTGATTAGCCAGAAGGAATCTGTGCTGTCGTAAGCAAGCTTCCGCCTGTGGAGAGGAGGCCATGCTGAGAACATGCCGTGAAATACAGTTCAGCCATCCTCAAAGCCTCAGAGCCTTGGAAAGTCTTTAGATCCTAGGGGTGGTGACCACCTTAGCAAGAGAGTCAGCCTTGACGTGAAGTTAGATGCAGGAAGGGGCCAGAGTGTGATGGTCCCACAGGAGGGGAGGGAGGACGGAGTCTCCAGTCCTCTGAAGTCTGGAGCACTATGCCAGGATCACCCACGTCTGGTCCTAATGAACAGCCTCTTCTCAGGGCAGGATCTAAGAGCTCCTGGGCATCCATTTCTTGCCAGAGGAGTCATTTCACCTGGCTCTGCGACAGAACTCCACGTACCACGTCTCTGGAGCTCCTGTCTAGATGTTTTGTTGCCGGGCAATACTGCGTGTCTCTGTAATGCTTCTTTTTGTGCTGTAGACATTGTTATTCCAGAAATCTGACCCCACACCATGGATGGATGTGTCAGCACAGCCTAGGTGCAGGCGTCTCAGTGACTTGAAAGACAAAGGGACATGAGATTTGGGTCCCTGCTCACTTTGTCCACAGTCTAAGAGACTTGAGGATCCAGAACACAGAGGTTGATTTTGCCAGAGAGGTTGTTAAGTGAGGGGGAATTGCAAAAGGAGAAAGGCAGCAACTCTGGGATCCCAGGCATCTGAATGCAAACTGAGTAGGAAGCCCCGCTTTCCCCGTG
>BNJM01000633.1:12832-26948 GCA_015472975.1 Rousettus leschenaultii | reverse complement strand
TTGTGTAACGGTTTTGTCTAACAGGTGGGAGCACAGAGGCACAGAGAGATGACACATCTAGTCTCTGTCCACCTCAGTGACATAAAGCGGCCTCAAAGCCAAAAGCTTCCTAAGAGAACATGTCCTTTTAACCCAGCGCTTCTCGAACTGGGGTGATTTGTTCCCTAGGGAATATTTGGAAATGTCTGGAGACGTTTTTGTGTGCCGTGCCTTAGAGCAGCCATCCCAGAACTTTCTGCCACCAGAGACCAGTGGTCGTATGAGAATCTAAGGCCTGATGATCTGAGGTGGAGCTGATGAGGTGGAGGTGGTGATGCTGGCGCTGGGAAGCAGCTGAGGATACAGACGAAGCTTCACGCACCCACCACTCTCCCCTGCTGTGCGTCCCACGTCCTAGTGGGCCACAGGCTGGCACCGCTCCATGGCCTGGTGGCTGGGGACCCCTGCCATAGAGAGTAGGGGCTACTGGCCTGTGCCATGTGGAGCCCAGAAGATGCTTATGAAGGGCCCACGAGCACAGATCAGCCCATTTCACATGCAGCGAAATAGTCCCCTTGTCAGGAAGACTGAGGCTCAGAAACCCTGCTCTGAACTAAATCACATCTATGAAGTGCTTGCGAAGGGAATAAGAGATCATCCATCAAGACGTGTGAGGGAAATTTGGAAAGAAAATGGAGGGATTCACAAAACTACAATCTCAACACCCACATTCCAGCAGGAGACAGAAAAGAGGGCCCTCTCTGATGGGGACGGGCTGAGGGCAGATGCAGGATTGTAGTGGGGGGGGGGTGTTGGGGAGTTTGGGTCTCGCTTCCTGGTGGGTCTGGGGCGGGGTGCGGTGTTCGCTGCCGCAGTAACTAGACTGACAGCCGTAGCCGCCTTGTCCTCAGGCTGCAGCCCAGAAACGGCCAGGTAGACGCAGTAGGAGGAGCAGTGGATGGAACCAGAGAACCGACCCAGAACCCCAGAGGGCCTTTTGCTGTTTCAGATTGCGTGGTGGGGACACGGCCGGGGCCCTGTGGTACCAGTGACCATGTCTGTCTAGATGTTGCTGCTGCTGCCGGTGCAGGAGACCATGGCCTTCTGCCCTCAAAACCCTGACGCAGAGGGGCGGACTCAGCACAACCTCGGCCCCAGAACCTGCAAGGGGGGAGCGACCCCGAGATCAGTGAGAACAGGGTGGACCCCATTCCCAAGGAAGGAGAGGGCATCGTCCCCGGAGTAAAAGAGGCCCTCCCAGAATTCCATGCTGGCCCCGCCTGTGCACTGAGTGGAAAGGTTGAGGAGGGGGAAGCCCAGACATAATGGAGACACCCCAGACTCTGCTTACTTGCATTTTGTGATGTCTTTCGTTCAGATCCATTCAGGTCTGCTCAGTGAGGAGGCTTTGCCCAGGACCTGGGTGTCGGGAGCTCCTCATAGATCTACAACCAGGTGTAGAAGAGAAACTCAGTATCAGATTTCAGAGCTCAGCAAACTATGAGCAAAGGCTGGACTGGTACCAGGGGACTTACCAGGGGCTGGGCAGAGAGCCACCTGGTTCCCCCGGGTCACGCACTGCTGCCATTCTCGTCATCCACAGCCAGCGACTGCGAGGTATTGTAATTCTGAAAAAATGGAGTTCTGTTTGATACTGGAGACCCATATCTCTAAAAGGAGATGCCTTTATTGACCCCATAAATACAGACAGAGAGCATGAAGCCATCTCGTTCAGTAGCAGGTCAAGTGACGGTAGAAACCCAAACCTGAGCTGTGTTGGTGGCGGTCGAGGACAGGAAAGTGATGGGCAGACAGGGCAGTGGAGGGCAGGTGCTCCCGCCTGTCCCCGTGAGCAGGAATCTTTGGGGGGTCGGGGCGTGTTCAGCTTTGAAACAGTGACCGTCAGCCTCGTCCTTAGGCTGAAGCCCAGAAGGTGTCGACGCGGGTCTGGCGACTAACCCGGATGGGGAGATGTGGCTCGGGCTCCTGGCAGGACCGTCACTGCTGTCCGGGGCCACACGCTGAGGGGCTCGGCCCGGGCGTCCTCGCACGAGTGTTACAGGAGCCCCCAGGGCTCCCGCTGCTGCCCTCGCCCTTGTCGAAGACACGCGTATGTTCTGCTCTGCGTTGCTCACTTTTATATCGTATTTGCGAATAAAATCCTGGATAAAATTCAAAAAATTATGTGCGAATAAAATTCTCAGCACCTTCGGGGTGAAGTCACCCCATGCATCTGTTGGGGTTCATGGCACTGATATTCCAAACACCTACCTGTAACTCTGTGTTTGGTGAAATTCTCTAAAGTGGCAGGAGGGGAGAGCAGGTCCCAATAGTCCTTTTGGAACAGGGAAAACCTCCCCCATGAGACCCCATGGCCCTGAGTGGCGTCCGCTGTGAGAAAGTCGCATCCATGGACTCATGCCACCCGCCTTCCCTGGAGCGGGTCAGGGTTTTCCCAGAAGTGGCACAGCCTCCCCTTTATCCTGTCACGTCCCGAAAACAGGGCTCCTGTCCTCACACCCCCTCATGCTGACCCCTCCTCCCTGACTTTGCAGCTGAGGTTCAGGTGCCTTTGTGTGCGTCAGGCCGGCTCTGTGCTGGGAATTCCTGGTGGACCCGCGGCCTCGCCCCGCATCTCACGGCGTAGGGCCTGGTCCAAGACACAGGGCCTGGGAGGCAGGGACGGTCTGTGCTCCGCCCCCTTCATCTGGTCCCCCCAACCCCAGGTCTACTCCCTATGCCTCCCCTTCCTCAGATGTAGGCAATTCACGTGGAAGCAGAGCCCTGGGCCCCCGGGGCTCTAATGTCATTAACGTTTGTTCTTACACTTTCCACTCTTTCTGAGATTTCTTACCCAGTCACTCACTGCAATTGTGTGGCGCTCAAATCGTCACAATGAAGGTATAATTAAATTTGGGGATCACTGGTATTGATGTTCTCATTATAAACTAAATATAGGTGTCTATTTTTTAGGTCTTTTTCATTTATCTCAGGAATGTTTTCTATGTTTCATTTTATTAGAATTTTATTTTTTTTGTCACCTTTATCCTTACGTATTTCTTATTTTGATGCCATTATAAATTGTACTTAAAGTTTCCTTGTTAACTTTTGATGGTTTGTTGGTGGTCTGCCCATTGCTACTCATCTCTGCATGTTGCTTTTGTATTCAAAGCCCAGATCGAAGCACATGACAAGAAGCAGCTCTGAGTGTCCCTTGCACTGGGAGGTGGGCGTGGCCAGAACCCTCCAAGGTCCACACCTCCACCATCACCCCTGGAGGTGTTTATCTCTGAGAGGGAATTCCTGCCCCTGAGAACTTGGACATGTAGGATTTAACAGTGAGGGTTCAGTCTAAAATGTGAAGTAAGGAAAGGTCACATTGCTGCTCAGAAGAAAGTCAGACGCTGGCTGCAGGAGTGACAACACATGTCACCCTGAGAGAGACCTGCTCTCAGGCCGAGCGGAGGCGACGGCCTCAGGCAGGGGGAGCTCGGGGAGGTTTTAGTCTCACTTCCCCGTGACTGTGCAGCACAGTGTCAGTGCCACTGAGATATGCAGCACAGTAATAGTCGGCCTCGTCCTCAGGCTGCAGCCCGGAGATGAGCAGAAGCCCCGCGTTGGCCGAAGCGTCTTTGGATCCAGAGAAGCGGCTGGGGACTCCGGAGCCCTGGTATTTACTGGAGTCTGAGTAGAAACTCAGAAGATACCGGGGAGGGCCCCCTGGCTTCTGCTGGTACCAGTTTATCCAGTAGCTACCAACACTGAAGCCACTGCTCAGGGTGCAGGTGAGTCTGGCTGATGCTCCCGGAGATGCAGAGAGGGAGGACGGCTGAGTCAGCACAGGCTGGGAGAGGGAACCTGCAAACACAGAGAAACACGATCGCTGGGACAAGAGAAAAGAGAACATTTCTCAGGATTTTGAGGAAGAAGGCAGTGATGTTCAGTGATGCCCAGAGTTCCCGAGCCCTGTCCCCACCTGTGCACTGAGAAAGGAGCACGAGGAGCACGGGGGTCCAGGCCATGGTGCGCGCAGCCCCTGAGCCCACAGTGGGGCTGGGCTGCCCCAGGCCTCCTTTTCTTCCCCACCCTCAGCCAGAGGAGGGGCTGCACATGCAAATGTGTGTCCATCCAGTGACCGCCCAGCCCCTCCCTGAGCCCTGGTGCTGGAGCTCAGCTCACACCCAGACTGAGGAGGATGGAGGTTGGCTTCACCCCCTGGGAGAGCCCTGGGAGGAAGCACCTGCTGTCACCACACAAGGTCCCTGCTCAGGGGACTCTGTCAGGGCAGAGGGGGCACAGCTCCTGACACTGATCAGGGAGCACAAAGAGCAGGCCCCAGACTCAGGCTCCTTTGAGTGAATGTTCCTCACTGAGCAGTTCTGTGGGGACCACAGGGCAGTCAGTCCCACAGCGCCCCCTGCTGGTAGCTGGACACACACCTGTCAGTGGCCCAGAGCCCTGAGAGCCCAGCTGCTTCACGCAGCTCACCAGGTCCCTGTCTCTAGTCACACACCCATGGGCTGATTCCCAGTGTTGTGATTCCGATATGCTGTACACTGATACAAATTGTATTTGTTTGTACTGTTTAGTTCCTGCAACTGCCTCACTGTCTTTTACTTCTTTTTCTTTAAAATATATCTTGATAGCCAGACTCTATTTCCCACATCTTTTTGTGAATTTGAAAATGTTCTAGGCAAATCTTGAATTTTTCCTTTTTCTTATAAATGTAGAAAAACTTCCAGCTTTGCCAATAATTATGAGTTGTATTTGTGAAATTAAATTTATAATGTTATTAAATCAAATAATCATAGTTTTCAGGTTTTTAATATTAATTATACCTCTGTATCAATATGTCTATTTCTATGTTTATTCAAGTTTCCCCTTTTACCCCTTTGTTGGATATTTTATTTCGTCTAACACTGTCCTCAGGCATTCCTTGGCAGGTGGCTGTCAGGACTCCATGTGGTGACACTGTGTGGGGTGGGGGGAGAAGGGGCTGAGGTTAAGCACCTGCATGTCCTTGTCCCCAGTGGAGAGGCCTCTGCTGAGGCATCAGGTGACACAGGATGGGCCACCGTTTCACTGTCCAAGGAACTGACAGAGAGACGTGGTTAGATGGAGACTCAGGATCAGCCGTAGGAAAACATTTGGGTCCTGAGGCTGCCGTGCGCATCCCAGGCAGGTGCCACAGGACTTTCCTGTGCTGTGGTCCTTGCATGGCGATGGTGGCCTCCCGCTGCCCATTCCACTGTTTCTGAGAAGAATCCTGTTCCTGAAGAAGGTTCTGCTGTGTTGAGGTGAACACAGGCTGAGAGTGTGATTTCACCAATAGCTCAGTGTAAAGTTTGTCAGTCAGTGATTCCTGAGACAGCACAGAGCCTCAGCGGCTCATTCCTGAGAAACACAATACAGTACAGAGAAGATGCTCAGTGTCACTGATCGTTAGGGAATTGCAAGTCATAACTGAACTGAGATATCACTTGTCCCAGACTAGAAGGGCTGTGAGAACAATGAGAATTAAGAAGTTTTTCGTATGTGTGAAGATGAGGAGTATTTGGAATCATAATTTATTGTTGACAGAAGTGTAACAGTGCAGCTCTATTAGAAACTTCTGATGGGTCCTCAAGAAATTTAATATATAGTTACCAAATGACTCAGCAATTAGACTCCTGGATGTCTATCCAAGAAATTAAAACATATATCCACAAAAACAAAGTCAAACAAATGTTTCTAGGAGATACACCAAAGTTCCTAGCAGACATATACATAACAGATACAAGAGGAAAAATAACCTAATGTCCAACAGTGGATGAATGGGTAAGTGAACTGAACTATGTCCAAACAATGGAATATTATATGCCAAAAAAAAAAAAATGGATGACTCACCCGTGGCACAATAATGGATCTCAGAAACATTTGCAAAGCAACAAAGTGAAATAAACAGTCATAAATTCCACCTATTTTCTGGTTTCACCTAGATGAAACGTCCAAAATGGGTAAATCTATTGAGACAGGAAGTGATCGGTTGTATCCAAGGGTTGAGCAGAGATCTGATGAGGAGCGATGCAGATGCGCGGGGACTTCCTCTGAGGGATGATGGGAATGTTCTACAGTTAGATCTGGGGGATGGTTGCCCAGCCTTGTGAATATTCTAACACCACTAAGATGTAAACTGTAGATGGATGAAACATGGCATGCATATTACTTCTCAATAAGTGTATATTTTTAAAATAAGCTATGATACGGTTCGACGCCCTTTAAAGTGTGTCTCTGCCCAGAGAGTCAGACGCAGACACTATAGATCTGGACACAGTCGCCCTCTTTATTTGTCACAGTAGTCGGGTCATCAGACCATGTGGCGCAGGCTTTTGTCTCCGATCCCCATGGGACTGGAGCACTGTGTCATCGCTGCTGCTACCGTCCCAAGCTGAACAGTAATAATCAGCCTCGTCTCCTGGCTGGAGGCCCGCGATGCTCGGATAGGCCGTGTTGCTGACCTGGAGCCAGAGAGCCGATCTGGGACCCCTGGGGGCCGAGAACTCCCACGCATCACGGTTCTGGGGGCAGCACCAGGCGTCTGCTGGTAGCAGCCTGCACCACAGCTTCCCACGTGTTGCTGTTTCCGGAACAGGAGAGGGTGACCATCCGTCCCACAGCCCCTGACACCAGACTGTGCCCAGGTCCCTGGAACAGAGCAGCAGAGACGCAGAGAGGGAGACGGGGCCACTGCGCGTAGCACGTGCTTCTCTGTCAGTGTCAGATTACTAAGCGGATGCAGCGTTAGCACATGTGACTTATTCCAGGCGCACACGTTGGGCTCCGTATTCATCAACCTTTAATGTAACACGTCGTATCAATAGATCGTAGGTTAATTATATGACCTGAGAGACCCTGGAATAGTTTTTGACCAAAATAAAAACAAATTCCTATAAAAACACACACAAATGGCAACAGAGAGGATCATTTATAATACAGTGATTCATACTGTCTCCTACGCACACATGACTTAGTCCTACAGCCAGTGCGTGAGCTAATGGGCTGAGGATGAAGACATGTCCACGGAGACCAGGAGTAGGTCGATATGACTTCAGCTCATTATTATTCACCATCTATCCGCAAGTGGCAAACAATGCAATTGAACAAGAAGAAATGGAGGGTTAGGTCTTCGCATCAATGGGCATGGACATGCGCTCATTCCCAAGGCCCCAAATGGATGCTGAGCCTGAGACACTCTGGGGCCAGTGCAGAAGGGACAGAAGACACCTCTCCCTGACACAAGAACAGGCATCCCCACTGAGGAATCATGAGGACGACTTAGCTCTGGAAAACTCTAAAAATAAGTAAGTGATCAATGATGAAGATGCAGGATTCCACAGTCATAGTTCAGGTCTGAGATGTCCAACTAGACCTCCCGCCTCAGGCCCTGAGGGTTGGTGCAGGGTGTCGGTGTCCTCAGCTGATGGGGAGCCGGCCTTTGTCTCCTTGAGACCCTTTGCTGCTGTGATGACTCTGAGGACACCAGGGAGATGAGGAGCCTTCACTCCCAGAGGCTGACCCTGGATGAGCTGGGCCCATGGAGGCAGCAGCAGAATCAGAAGGAGCAGAAGCCACAGGCGCAGCCTGAGCGGGCGCTGCTGGGCGTTCCCACTCCTGGCAGATGAAAAAGGGGCTCTGGTCTCAGTTCCCCGCAGGCCTGGAGCTCTGTGTGAACACCGAGGCTGCGGTCACATAGCTGCACTGAGTATCAGCCTCGACCTAAGGCCTCAGCCCAGTGATGGTTAAAGAGCCTGAGGTGCCAGATCTGAGCCAGGTAATGAGACAGGACCCTGAAGGTTGACTCCTATAATGATAAATGCGGGATGAGGGGCCCGTTCCTGGCAGCACTTGCTACCGGGCCCTGTACTTGAAACGACTGATATTTCCTGATTCAGATAGGGCCGGATTCTGTGTACCTAGTTGTGCCTTAACCTGTCACAGAATCTGTTTCTAGGGCACATGACACTTGGTATCCAAACTGTTCAACATGAGGAAATTAGTTAATCTTTTGCCATCAAGGAGAGACTTGGGGCAGAATTCAAAGGATGTGGATACATTTCCTAGACAACATTTCCCTGGGGCAGGTCTCAGACCTCACGTTTACAAACACACAAGAAGGCAGCTGTCTGGTCAGAGCAGACAGCTGCTCTGGGGGCTGCTCAGGGAAGCCCCATCGCACAGGAAACAGCAGGTTCTTGTCTCACTTCCCCATGGGCCTGGAGCACTGTGCAAGCACTGAGAGGATTGTCCCATGATGAGCAGTAATAATCAACCTCGTCCTCAGCCTGGAGCCCACTGATGGTCAGGGAGGCCGTGTTGCCAGATCTGGAGCCAGAGAATCGGTCGGGGACCCCCGAGGCTCTCCTGCTAGTATCATAGATGAGGGTTTTGGGGGCCGATCCCGGGAGCTGCTGGAACCATTGCACATGGTAACCCTGGGTACTATACCCGATGTTGGAGCTGCTTCCAGTGCAGGAGATGGTGACACTCTGTCCCAGGGCCCCAGACACTGAGGACGGCTGGGTCAGCACAGACTGGGCCCAGGAGCCTGGAGGAGGGAGAGACACAGAGACGGCGATGCTGGGGCTGGAGACAAGAGGAGGGAGCAGGGCCCCGTGTGGTTTCCCAGGGTCTCCTCTCCTGTCTCGTATCCAGTCACCTGTGCAGTGAGCGAGGAGGGTGAGGAGGAGAGGGGACCAGGCCATGGTGGAGATGATCACCGAGTCCTGTCCTCTGTGTCCCCACAGCTGAGGCAGGGCTTCCCCCAAGTCTCTCCCTCCCCTCTTCAAGCTCTGACAGAGGGAGGGGCCGCTCATGCAAATGAGACCCCCAGCTTTCTGATCCCCCCCTGGAAGCCGGGTCAGGCCCCTGGGTCCTAGGCTGTCAGATTGTGGGCAGGTGCAGGTCTATGTGGGGCCCAAGGGATTTGGGAGGTCGCAGCTGTGAGCCCTGAGCAGAGGGCACCTGACGGTTCCAGTCTAGTCCACTGTAGTCTAGTCCCACTCACCTCGCTGAACCCCGTCCCACATAAATGCAGCGCACTCAGCTCTCCAGCTGAATCAACCCAGCAGAACAGGCCTGACACCAGCACCCGCCACGCCGAGCGCTCACTGAGATGCAGGAAGAGACCCTGCAGGGAGGCCCGGTGCAGGCCCATCGCCCTTATTGTTTTCCCTCCTCCCTTTACCTGTCCAGCCCTGTCTGCAGGGACCGTTCCAAACTGTTCCCTGTTTAGCCATTGGGAAAAAAAACAAAATGAAATCCTACCATTTGCGATGACATGGATGGACCCACAGGTGATTACGCTGAGCGAAATAAGTCAGACAGAGAAGGATAAATACCGTACCATTTCATAGATACGTGGAATCTAAGGAACAAAAAGAACAAACTAATTGTAAACAGACTCACAAATCTAGAGGACAATCTGGTGACAGCCAGAGGGTGAGGGTGGGGGGCTGCGAGAATGTTGTGAAGGGTTAAAGAAGGACAGATCAGCAGTTGAGAGATGGGCAGGGGAGCGAGGCGTAGGGAATGCGGTGGGCAGCGTGCGATGGCTGTGTGCGGAGCCTGAGGGTGGACAGAGCAATCGGGGGATCGTCCCTCAAAGTATACAAATGTCTAAACAATGTACCGTATACTTGAAGCTAATAATAATAATAATAAAAACCTCTGTCCAACTAATTAAACTTTCCTATTTCAATAAAACTGCAAAAACTGTTTCACCCTTATTCAAAGTGAAAAAATCATAGCTTTATATAAGATCACATCATAATTTTTGACAACCGTGTCTGAAGTTTTAAGGAAAAGATACACGCACCATGTTTTCAATTTAAAAAATATGACTTCAGAATTTTTCAATTGTTTTTTATAGATAGTTCACAAATCTTAGAATTTTTTTTCCAGCAGTTTTGTATAGTTAATATAAGTAAAATGTTTTCATTATTTAACTCATTGAATTTTCCTATTACGACTTGTTGAGATATTAGAAAGAAATATCAATGAACTTTATGAAATTCTTACTTGGTTCAACATTTTGAAATTATATTCCCTTGAGGTCTCTAAGTGATGTTTGTTATCAATTAAAAAATAGTAGTCCTGCTCCTCCACATTAAGTCTGATAGCTGCCATTTAAGTCGCAGACATTTTGTGTTGATAGGAAATACCACAAACTGTTATGTGGTGTTCGTCACAGCCGTCATCTTTGCCTGGGATGTTTTCACCGTTAAGAACGATGCTAGGCAGGGAGCTGCAGCCTGGTAACGATGTCAACGCTCTTTGAGGAGTTAATAACACGGCGTGATATGTGTGTAGACCTGCACCAGTGGAATAAAAACTAACCAGAGACACAAGCACCTGAGTGTGAACGTGACCCACACACACTCAAGAAGGAAGAGTAGTGCCGAGAAACCGCCCAGAATTCACTCCAAACTTCCGAAGGTGCCGACGGGATGGTGAGGAATAAGACCTGGGTCTTCACGGACACGGAGATGGGACTCGGGGCGGAGACATGGAGGCTGTGAAACGGGAGCCAAGTGGACCTTCTAGAACGAAAAACAACAAATGTATTAAATTCAAAATAAAATTTAATGCAAGTTGGGAAAACTGAGAGTCAGAAAACTAACAATAGAGCAATATGAATTAACCCTAAATTAGCCAACCATGAGAAAAGAGAGGCACAAGATGAAGAACAGCAAGCGCGTCTCAGTGACTCCTTAGGAAAATGCCATGCTGCAGCCTCACACGCGGGTGACTGACATCTCAGGGGAAAGCGCACAGAGCCTGGGGTGGGAAGATACACGAAAACGGAAAGGCAGGAAGGATAAAGTAAGAACATTCTATTCTGATATTTATTTGAAAACGAGACTACTTAAAGAAATAAAAATCATCACGTAGTTGCTTACAGTGCATCTAGGTGACGTGCTACAGATGGGGGTTTGTGTGATACCATTTCACACAGACGTTTATGCACATTGGTGCTACTGCTCTTACAAGCTCATGGGTTTAAGCGGACAGGATGGGACTGGGCCATGGTGAAGATTCCAAGATTTGGGCTGAGTTAGGAGCACTGGGCTCTCAATCCTGGCAGAAGAAATGAGAAAGAAATGAATTCTTTGGCTTCTGTTATTCACAGACAATGATTATGAGGTGTCGGCCACTGGGGGGATGCAGAGGGGGAGGTTGGTGTCCCCCGTCCCCACAGCCCTTGAGCACCATGAGGACTCTGAGGCTTTTGTTCTGTACTGAATGGTAATCGTCAGCTTTGTCTTCAAACTATAGCCCAGAGATGGTCAGGGAGGCTGTTGCCAGACTTAGATGCAGACGACCGAGCTGGGGTCCCACAGGGCCGAGAGCGCCCAAGCATCACAGTCCTAGGAACAGACCCAGGGGCCGTCGGCACCGGCCAGCATCACACTATCCGACATCGTGGCTGTTTCCAGTGCAGACGAGAGTGACTGTCGGACCCAGAGACCCTGGGACTGAGGCTTCCTGTGTCAGTCCAGACCATGCCCAGGTCCCTGGAATGAAGGAAAGAAAGACGCAGGGATGGTGAGTCTGGGTTCCAACAACACGGCCTGGGCTCCAGGGGGAAGGACAGAGCCCCGCGTCCTCCTGAGGCCACATTCTCAGACCGAGGATCCAGGCACCTGTGTAATGAGTGAGGAGGGTGAGGAAGAGAGGGGTCCAGGCCATGGCGGGGACGCTCCTGGGGCTCTGCCTTCTGCGCCTCTCAGCTCAGACGGAGCACCTCTGATCTCTTCTCTTCCTCCTTGCACACCAGGGGAGGGAGTTCCTTCATGCAACCCTGTCCTTCCCACTGACTGTCCCAGCCCCTTCTGGTGTTCTGAGTCTGCCCTCTTCTGAGGGTTGGTCTGGTGAGTGATGGGGTATGGGACCCTGGGTCTGACTCCCCAGGGGCTCTAGGGAGCACCTGGTAGAGTGAACCAGACTACAACTGATAACCGGGTTCCAGCTGACCACATCCCCAGCTGAACCTCTCCTGAGCGGTCTTGCAGCGCCCCCTGCTGTCCCAGGCAGGGATTCCTCCACGCGGGGGTTCCCCAGAGAGGAATCAGCCTTCCTCACACATTGCCCACAGGGCCCTCCCCACAAAAGGCACAAAGCAAGGCCTCAGCCCTGTGCTGCAGCCTCAGTTCCACATCTCAGTCCTAGGACTCCGACGGAGTGGACTTTAGCGAGTGGGACGAGAGAAAGGAAGGGTCCTTCCTTCCACGGAGGACGGGTGAGCTCCAGAAAACTTCCAGGGAGGAAAGGACTCTATATTCTTGGGATTTCAGAGAGTTAGGGGAAGAAAATCAGGGTTACAAGATGTTAGGATGTCCTCAACCACAGACCGGAGATTGTAATTCACAATGAGTAAGCTCAGTGGCCGGAGTCTTAAGGCCTTGCCGTCTGCGTCCATGGCCTCACTGACCCTCTTTCCAAGGTCTCTATACAATTATTTCCTGTACAAAAGATTTTCTGAGAGTGTAGGTGAGGAACTCCTCAAAGCCACGCCTTTCTCCCTCAATATGGCTGGAAGTTGGCCAAGGCCACCTCAGGAGGGGCGGGAGATCTGTCCTACCTTCTCAATCAGCAGACTTTGACCCCAGAATTAACTGGGACACACTGGAACCTTCCACAGCTCCTGCTGACAGGGATTTCTGAGTATGTAACGCTCATGATTTATGAGGCTAGCTGGAAATATTAAGTGTACACTCTCAGACAACCCACACTCAAGTCAGACCCACAGCGCCCTCTGGTGGCCACAGTACCACAACCCAGTATTTGCATCCCACAGCAGGCACTAAAAGCTGCTCAGAGGGCTTCTGATACCTTTCCCTACATCTAGAGAGGGAAGTCTGGGTGGTTGGACAGTTGGATCCCCAGGTTCTCTTCCTGTGGAGTCACCACAGCCTGGAGGATCCTCAGGTGGTCAGCTTCATCCCCACCTTATTCCCGCCACCTCCTGCAGGGACCTCAGTGATCCCACTGTCATTAGGTCATGGTTTTCACTCTCCACTGCGATTTCAGGATGTTGCACTCAGAAATTAATATATATCTCTCTGTTAAATATTTATCAAATTAGGCTATTTTGGGGATGTCTAATATTTCCTGATTAATCTCTGATTAATATTTCTTAAGTACAATAGACCACAAGGAGAATCGTTCATGTGACTATATCTCCTGTCATACGTAAGAGACAAAATTATCCCCAGAATCGTCATCCTAGAGAGATTCTTTGTTGTGAACAATGATTCGAGGTACTCGCAGTGATGACGGGGCTCAGAATGTCTCGTAGGGCTGGTGCAGACGTCCTCTAAGTGACGGCTCCGTGGCCGTACCGCACAGTCTCGGCAGTGGGGCATAAGTGACTGGAGCTGTCACCGGATGCCAGCTGTTGTCACCAGCAGTGAGGACCCACTGAGGACACAGGCTGCACCAGCAGTGGGGTTTCCTCACTTCCCCAGTGACCCGGGCACACTGTGTGCAGTGACCCTGTCACCCCATAGCGGACTGTAGGAGCCACTTTAATCTCAAGAAGAACACGATGTAGCAAATAACCCGACTTCATGGAGGCATCGCTGCACCCAGAGAAGCAGCTGGGACGCCAGAGCCCTGGTTCTCCACTGAGACTGAAGAATCTCAGAAGATACTGGGGAGGGCCCGAGATTCTGGTGGTACCAGAGATTAATTTTTGTTATCAATGCTAGGAAATCTCTCCGTCTTCTGCTCAGGATAGCAGAAATATAAAAGAGAGAAGGGCATTGAAAATGATGTCAGAGGCAGGAAAAGGACCAGCAGGAAACAGCATCTCCTCAGTAATGTACAATAAACGAGGGAGACAGTAGAAAAACAGTAGGTCTGATTGGCATGTGAAAACCATCTTTTTACGTAACAGAACAGATCAACCAATTACTGACATTGAATGAAAATGGACAATGCACAAATATGCGAAGTAAGTGACATGTGGGCAAAAACGAAAGAAAAAATCTAAGCGTGAATAGCTGTTAAAAATAGAGAAAATACACATAAAGATATGAAATTGTTCCACTAGAGAAAAACAAATAAGACCAATTTTCTCAGGAAAAATAGAAAACAT
>BNJM01000628.1:273527-297357 GCA_015472975.1 Rousettus leschenaultii | reverse complement strand
CTTGCAAATAAATGATTGACAGTCCACCTTGGTATGAATGGTTTATGCCCTGACAGGATTTGTCTTTGTTTGTGGTGGTTCTCATTCTCTCTGGGTCTATGAATACCTTGGCTCGCACACAACCAGGCAATGCCTCTTAGGTCCTATAGGGAGACTAATTATTTCAGAGCCACCTCACTGATCAACTCCCCTAAACTTACATCACTGAGTTAGAAAGGACTTCCAGGAGGTGTTCATGACTCAGGCTTTACTTCCTTCTGCAGTTCCCTACTTGCTTGGTTAGGAGTGAGTTCAAATGAAGCTGTTGTCAGGACCCTCTCCTTAAATCTTTTGGATCTTACAGGATCTACAGCTGAAGCAACAGTTGCCCAACAAATATCCTTAGACTCTCTGGCCAAATTTGTTTTCGATAATAGAAGGTTTCTTGCTTATCTCTTATCTGAGCAAAAAAGTATCTACTGTGGCCAACACCTCCTTCTGCACCTGGATTAGCACTTCTGGGGAAGTTGAAACTTACCTACATAACAGCATTGAAGGAAACACTTGGCTTAAGAAAGTGACTCCTTCTGTGGAGTCTTTCTTTGACTTATTACATTTGGATTGGTTTGAGGACTACGGCTCTGAAGTGCACTCCAGACATTGAGAATGATCCTGCCTATAATAATCACAGTAATCTCCCTGTGCTGTATTTTCTCAAAAGGTTAAATGCCTGTTTGCAGCTACTAACCACCACAGAAATGATCTCCCTGAGGCTGGAAGGTCAAGAGAGAAATGAAGAGAGTGGCCAGTTTAAAAATGTGAAGTTATTATCTGTTACTATCACTCAGATGAGCAAAAACTACAAGAACTTTGTAGTGGTAGCTGGGGGTGGCACTAATAACTTACAATTTAATCACATCTCCCAGTCAGGTGAGAATCAAAACAAAAAAAGACAGTAAGCCCCAGAGCTGTGCTCAGCCCCACGTCACAGAACTGAGACTTGATATCTAACATAATAACAGTTCCAGCTGCCCCAGGAGTGTGATCTTTACCCAGTCAATCTGGAGATACCTGGTCAGCATCAATGAGGTCATCTACTTGACAGACCCACAGTCCCCTAAAGAAAGGTGACTCTTCCATAATCAGCTCTTTGCAAGTAGAACTTTCTGGTCCCACTTCCCCCGCCACACACACACCTCTTTCCATTAATGTTTTATTTTGTACAGCTTCTCAGAGCTCCTTCCTATCTTCTAGATGGGATGCTTCCTTCATGGGTCAAATAATGCCAAGAAGATCTTAACAATTCACACAGATTAATTTTGTTTTTTTAATAAATCTGATCTCCTATCCTTACCTACAAATGCCTTTTACCACTTATCTTCATACCTAACAGTACTGAAATATCCAGCTCCTTCTCTGGTGTTTGTACTTAGATATTCAACAGATATTTCAAACTTAACATGCTCCAAAGAGAGCTCTTAATTCTATACACGAACCTTGTTTTACTCTATATAAGTAAATACGTTCACCATGAACTTAATTGCTCAGGCCAAATGCTTGAGGGCAGTTGTAATTCTGCAATTCCCTCACACCCTACAGTTTGTTCATCACCAATTTCTATTACCCATGCCTCCAAAATATGTGTCCAGTTGCAGTGCTTTCTGTCACCTCTACTCCTAAAACTTCAACCCATGCTCAGAGGGTCCCTCCTCTGCATGCACGAGTGCATTCAGACATCTTCCTGCTTTAATGCTTTTCCCTGTAGCTGGAGGAACATTCTCAGTATTCAGCCATAATCCAGCTTTTTTTTTTTTTTAATTCAAATCTATTGGTGGCTTTTTATTGCAAAGCAAAGTTCTATTTCTGATCTAAATCACACAAAACCCTCCAGGTCTGGGCCCTGCTCATCGTTCCCACCCCTCATTCTGAACCAGTCTCACAGTGCATACATACCTTTCCAATTTCAGCACAGTGACACCTACTATTCTTTCTACCTGAAAGCTTGTGCCTGATTCTTCCTATGCCTGTTTCTTTCTTGCTCAAATACAGCCTCCTCAGAAAGTCCTTCCTTGATTTCCATAGGTTGAACAGTTCTTCATTGATCTCCACGATCCCATTGTGCTACTCCAGTTCTATAAAATACACTACATTATGAGTTACATTTTTTCTAGTTTTAGTAACATAATTTACATACAACAGTGTATTAGTTTAAGGTGTACGACACAGTGCACTATTACTTCACATTTGTTAGAATGACTACATCAAAAGACAAAAGAAAAACAGAATCTGTGGTGATGATGTTGCTCTGTTGGCGGGATCGCAAATCGGCAACTCTAACTACTACGTGACAAATGGGAATCCAATTTGCCATCCATGTGGGAGGACTCTACTGTAAAAAGTCACCCCTGACACAGTTCATGTGCCTTTGAACCTGCCCAGGGCCCTCTTCAGAGCACCAGCCACCTCCTTGTTTCTCAGGCTATATAGATGAGAGGGTTCAGCAAGGGGGTGAGGATGGTGTAGAACACAGAGAAGACTTTGTTCTGGGCTGGCTGGTGGTAAGAACAAGGCAGCATGTAAGTGTATATGGCGGCCCCATAAAATAATGTCACCACTGTCATGTGAGATGAGCAGGTGGCAAGTGCTTTTTTCCTCCCCTCCAGTGAGTTCATGTGGTGGACTGCAGTCAGGATTTGAGCATAGGAGGCGGTTACCACAGTGAAAGGAATCAGCAGCATCAACACGCAGCACACATACATCACTGCCTGGTAGAGGGCTTTGTGTGTACAGGCCAGCTTCAGGACTGCAGGCGTCTCACAGAAGAAATGGTTGATCTCCCGGAAGTTGCAAAAGGGGAAGCTCATGGTGATGAGGGTGAGGAGGAAGCCA
This sequence comes from Rousettus leschenaultii, assembly GCA_015472975.1. Lineage (NCBI taxonomy): Eukaryota > Metazoa > Chordata > Mammalia > Chiroptera > Pteropodidae > Rousettus > Rousettus leschenaultii. The sequence continues at coordinate 294,489 of BNJM01000628.1, read as the reverse complement.
TCCAAAGAGCCTCCAAACTAGGAACTGGCTATGATTGCCCAACAGGCCCGGCAGCTCATGAGGACAGGGTACCTCAGAGGGTGGCAAATGGCCACATAGCAGTCATAGGCCATAAGCCCCAGCAGGAAAGACTCAGCCCCCACAAGAGTGATGTAAAGGAAGTGCTGAGCTGTGCACCCCACGAAAGAGATCATTTTTTGGCCCAGCAGGTAGTCGACCAGCATCTTGGGCACAGCGGTAGAGATGTACATCATGTCGATGAAGGATAGGTGGCTGAGTAAGAAGTACATGGGGGTGTGCAGGCGTGTGTCCAAGTGGGTCAGGAGGATCATGGCTCCGTTGGCTATCAGTGTGATGAAGAAGACAGTGGAGATGATGGAGAAGAGAAGGCCTGACATGTCGTCTCTGTCTAGCAGTCCCCGGAGGGTGAAGTCTGTGGAAGATGTATTGTGCCCTTCCATTAGCTGCAGTAGGTGGCGTCTAAGCCTCTCGGATCCCTGCTTTACATAAAGCCTTAAGAGTGTCTTTTTTTTCTTATAAATATTCAATCACGCTCACTACCCTGAGTCTTAGTCCCTGTCTGTGTCAGCATCAGTTTCAGTAGCATTTGCTCAGATTCCCCTTGGATTCTGTGGTATTCGGTCTTGGAGGATATGGGGGAAGGTGCCTTCTGGGTTGGGGGATGGGGGCTGTGGCTCAGCCTTACCTTTTGCAACTGCAGTTAATAGCAGCTGTTCTTCTCTGCTGTCCCCAATTCTCTTTGGTCCCCACTTCTCTGCTTTCTGCCCTGATCTCTGGGCACTGTTGCTGTGTGGAGCTCACAGCTCTCTCAAGAAAGGCGTTTCAGGGAACCTGCCACACCTTCTCCCCTTCCCCTCCTCCTTCAATTAGCTCCACGAGGAATCTTCCAAATAAAACAATGACATCGGCACAGAACAAACAGAACAGCATGCAGGTGGATCATTAGGCAGTAAACTCTCAAAAGTTACAAGAAACATTTAAAAATTCTTCCTTGATACTCTGAGACCGATACATAAGGACTCATCTATTCTTGAATGTTTTAAGTAAAATTGATGATTTTTAAATCAATAGCTTTTTAAATACATTGGAAAGGATGATATTGGCAGATGCTACTACAGTGAATCTCATAACGACCGAGTGTGTGTACAATATATGCAGCATTTGGCACACTCTGGCTGGGGAGTGTGTGACCGCATGCATGTACGAATATACTACTTTAGATGCGTTTAAATCAGTATCCTTACTAAATCAATCTATTGTTATTGGTATCACTAAGGTGGTCTTCAAACAACGCAGTATTGGGTGTGGCAAGTCTACGCCTGCCATTTAGACACAAATATGTGTGCTTTCCTATTTGGGTTATGAGTCACTATTGAGTTAGGAGTGTTTTCATGATATCAGCCCATCCATGGTGCAGACAAAAACCGTATGGGAGGAAATAAAGTGGGCCATGAAAACTAGTCCTGCAAACTCAGACACAAAACTGTCATCCAAAACAAGAGGCAGTTACTGTTTTAGGGCTATTTTTTTTTTTTTAAGAAAAAAATTTCAATTTGAGGGTGAGAAGGAATTGGAATTCAAATTACAGGTAGCGTAGACATTTAGCATTAGCAATTAGGATTTAGAGGAGATTGCGTGGGGATCTTGTTTCATAGTGATTAGTAATAAAGAGAAACATAGTTACAATGTTTTATATAATTTCAGGTGATGATAAAAAGTAAATAGAGGTCCATGGCTTTTAGAAGTTAGGGATGATTTTTCATGTGTTCGAAGTTGGATAGGGTGAGGTAGAATATGTTTTATCGACATGTTTGGGAGTTAAATAGATCAAACTAGTCTATGCTCCTCTAAACATCCTAAAAATATGAGCATTAAGTCTATTGCACAGAAGAAACACTATTAAAAATGAAGATAAAGACATCGCAAAGAGCTTACTCTCTGCCACATGCTCCAAATCTGTGCACTCACTGAGCTTCACAGTGAAGCCAAGGCAGGAGGAACAGCAAACCCTTTAGCGATGGCAGGATGAAAAGCAATGCTGCTCTGGTCACGTGGGATGTCAAGGACAGGAACGTTTGCACAAGGAAGTCTAACTCATTCCGTTCTCTTACTCACAGCACAGAAATTCAATCTAGTATTTACCATAGTTATCAAATGAAATGTGCCGATAATATGACACTGTTAACTTGTTAAATACATGTAATTCCTAATGTGATAGGTGAAAACTATCTATAATTAAGAGTATGTTGGATAAATTATTATAATCAGGCAGCTGATTTTTAAGAGTGCAAACTCTGATTTTTTTTTTTTTTTTTTTTTTTCCCACCAATTTCAAAATCTTTGGTGCCAGGTCTTATAAATTTCTCTGACAGCATGGACCATTTTATCCTCTACAACTTGCCTCATTTTTCTTTGGCCTTTGTAATTTCCATTGATGGAGCCACTTCAATAAGTATCAGAAAGAGAATGCTGTCCAGTTTCTGGAATAGCTTTAACATTACTGGTGTCTCAGCTTCTTCCGCATTTTGGTTCTAACTTTTACCAAACCCTAAGACCTTAGTAGCAAAGGGAAAATTAAGTGTTGCTGTACACAGTCAAACAGCTTTGTTCTCCATTCACATTCAACCTAAGTCTTTGTTTAATCTTCTGCCACCTTAGTTCCCTGCCCTCTCCAAGTCCTGTAGTCATAGCAATAACAAAGGCCTCTTCACTTTGTCACTGACTGGCCAGCCTCTCTGTTTACACTGAAAAGGTCTGATTGTCAGAGAAGGATTACCTGCTCTCTCACTCACCAGGGGGAGTGCCATGAGAAGGAACTGTTCTTGTGGAACTTCTGGGCACAAGTGACACTTCTTTGTTCAGGTTCAATGAGAATGAAACAATGAGGGATGCCTGCAGTGATTCTGTGCCTTTGTACAGCTATTTGCTTCTGACATGATGCAGTAGACAGACAGGAAAACGAAATTTGGCATCAGATGAATTGAGCTCTCCTGGCCATGATATTAATTAATTCTATGGTTCTCTCCCCAAACTCTGAGCTTCGGTTTCTATTTATATAACAATATAACATTCGGGGCTGGCCTATAGAACAACAACAACAACAACAAAAAGTTCATAGTTGCAGGTGAAAATATTTTAGATAATGCAAAGTTAAATGTCAATGTATCCACATATGTTAGTTATTTCAAAATTATTGGCAAATGTGTGAGAAGTACCAAAGTTTCCTGTAAGCAACCTACATATTCAACTAAAATCTGTGGATTTAAATTGTAAATATTTTTTTGAACTTCAAGTCCATAAACTCTGGCACCTCTGGTGGGGCTAATTCACTAGTTAGATTCTGTATTTCCCCCTTGTCTTGAGAGAATGGTCTCTAGCATAAATTCTCAAAAAAATATTTGTGTGTCACATTTGATTAAGCCTGGAGAGGATCTACATGTGTTTGAGAAGCATAGATATTCTTTTTCTGCAAATTAGGAGGACATAAGAAGAAAAAGGTATTGTATAAACTGGGCATGACTTTATTGGAGGAAGTAGTCTTTAAAGCTTACTTAAATCACTTTTTACTACACTGGACCACACATCAGGAGAGAGCAATGCCTTTATTCTATCCTGGCGTTTGCAAATATTAGCTCTTACTTTGTCAGGCACAGCCACGTGGTTGAGTGGGGATGAGTGAAATTGCTCTATCCCTCCTAACTGGAAATTAGGATATGATACCTGCACAGGACTGGGATGTCCACCATGCTCCCCACACCCTATTTAAATCAAGTGATGGTGGCATCTCTAAGTTGCAAGTTGCAGCCTCTTTGGTTCTATGTGGCCGCAGGTGCCTGTCCTGACAAATAGAAGAGCAGGTCCACGCTAATGCAGGGCAAGAGGAAACTCTGTGCTTGCCTAAATTGGAAGCTGTGTCCTGAAGCCTCTTCCTCAGAAGTAGGTTCTTCTCTTCGTGCCAAGCACCCAGCCCGTCTTAATGTGCATAGAACTGCAAAATCTCCTCCCCCCTTTTCTGTGCCCTGTCCTGCCTCTAGATTCTAAGCGTTCATCTGCAAATCCCTTGCCAAAATGTGCGAGTTCCATGCATTAACTTGAGATGACTTTTCACATTGTCCATTTAAAAAGCATTATCTCAGTCTCAACAAATTACTTCAGATGAAGTGCTTCCAGTACAGAATACACTGGTAATATAATTTGTCTGTTCTTATTCAGGTATGACATATCATATACCCATTAAACTCTTCCTGTTGTATTTTCACAAGAACGTTCTCAAGCCGGATCAATCCATAGTTGCACAGTTGTGAAACTAGATGCAAAACCTTATATATATATTTCTAAATTGTCTCTGTCTTTCCAATTTCCCCCATAGTATCTCAAAAAGTTGGAATTATTAAGAATAAAATCAAACTGAAATAACAATTATAAAATTATTAATAATAAAACACCAGTGTTCTCAGACAATTTCACCAGGTATCCATTACTCTTTGGGGAAACACTACAGTGAGAAACTGAGAGCTACATTCCTTTGCCAGTCACATGGCCCTTCTGCCAGTACCCCTAAAGAGACAGTAAATCTCGATAAGCCCCACTGTTTTGGTACAGAGGGAACTACAAAATTGCTTGTGAGGCCCGGGCAGAGAGGATGTGAGAAATGCAGGTGTCTGCACATCCTTTAAAATTATTAGGAAAAAGTGCTATGTAAAATGCTTGTACCACTGACAGCAAGGCAGAGCCTAGGGCATGAAGTTAGACATCCTGCAGGTGTCTGCCCTACTCTCTCACCTACTGTGTTCTCTGGCCCTCAGTGTCCTCATCTGTAAAAAGAGGGCACGAGTACAAAGACAATCACGCCAGTGCTAGGAGAATGGAGAGAAGGGAAGGAGAGTAGGGGGCGTAATACCAGCAGGGAATCACAATGCCTCTTCCTGGTCCGTGTCCTATAAACTAAGACTAAGTGCAAGGATTTGTTTCATCCTATGTCTTTCAAATGATATTGTCCCTATCCCATCTACAAAGTCGAGGCTTGCTTAAATTATTAAAAAAGAATAAAGGATGAGAAAAGCTTTCACTAAAAGCACACACAGACATAAACAGATATTTTATATGAAAAAAGATTCTTCCCACTGTTTCACCAAATAGCACCCTTGCAAATGGAAATTCGCAATGTATACTCCAGACAATTCCCAGAAATAATCAAGCAGGCAATTGGCATCTGATGTAGTTGCAGCTGGGGTAGGAGGTGTGGGCAGTCATTTTCTCACTGAACATGCACCTGAGGTTTGCAGCCCTGCCTCCCTTTCCTTAGAGTCAATTCATTTACATCTTAAAAGGAGAGTCCACTCATCCCTTCCACCAGGAAAACTGTGGAAACTTATTTCCTTATTCACCATTTATACTGTCATTAAGAAGCCAGGCTGGATGTGCATGGGCATAGCTCAGTCACCTGGGACCTTTCCGCACAATGTCAAAAGACCTGGGCTTTCCTTCAGATAGCAGGGACAGAAGGACAGAGGTGGTGTAAGTATCGCAGAAGCTCCTAGATGACTGAGTTAAATTTAATCAAGGATTTTGCATTGTCAAGACAAAACTTCTAATTATTAAATTCAATCACTTAATTTTCATAAGTTTGAAAATGATCTACCCATTTTCACCACAGCCTCCTCGTTTAACCTCACCATCTCATGGTCCTCATACCTTTCCTCAGCTATGCAATCTGTGAGATGTGTAATAAAAAGAGCTCATTACTCACATGTCCTTGTACGAGCAAGGGGATGGAAGGTGACACAGGACAAGGCAAATTCCCTGAGTTAGGGGAGACCAAGCTCTGCACTGAGAGAAGAAAAGGAACCTTGGTGGAGAGTGAAGAAAGAATTCAACACACACCCCAAAGTTGGAGTCAAAAGGAAAGTTTATTAGTAAAGGGTTAACACTCCACAGACAAGAGTGTGGTCTCCTCTCAGAGGCAGAGAGTAAGAGGGACAGTGAGAGAGAGAGAGAGAGAAAGAGAGAGAGAGAGAGAGAGAGAGAGAGAGAGAGAGAGAGAATGAGAAGGCACCAAGAGGAGAGAGACCGCACTGTGGGGTGTTACCCCTTTTCTCATAAACTTCGCTTTGACTCCAACTCTGGTGCATTGAATTCTTTCTCTACTATCCGCCAAAGGACCCTATTCCTCTTTCAGTGCAGGGCTTGGTCTCACCCCACGTGAGGAAATTTGCCCTGTCCTGCATCATCTATCCTGGCAACCACTGAGGGACAAATGGACATAAACTCATCCCACCCAAGTTTGCCATGACTCCTCTCATCTGAGAGTGGCTGGGATTCATTTCCCTATGCCATGCAGGTCAATTGGCCTTGGACAAAGAGTTGATGTTGTTTCTAGGGGGCTGCTGAGAGACTTGTTCTCGAACTGAGCAGGAGTCCACCGGTCTTGTCTATTTTTCCTACTTTTCTTCCTCTAACTTCCCTGACTTGGCATCACCATCAGAATTACAGAGAAAACCTGTTGAGGGACTCTGTCTGAATTTCAAATTAAAAGACTATGAACAAAGCACCTGTCAGCCACAACAAAACGGGTAACTCCCCATGGAAATCCTCTGCTCTTCCCCCTCAGCCCCTTGCTTTCATTTGTGCTTGGGGGCTCGCAAACAGGGAAGCAGTGGGCTGCAGACTCTTGCCTGGGCTTACTCCCAGACCTTGCGCCTTGGCCTTTCCCTCCTTCCCTCCCCTCTCCAGCGGGAACTCTAGTGGGAAAGATGCAGGGTCATGGTAGAAGCTCCACTGAACTCTCCTACCTCATCCCCTATCCTGTCCTCATTTCTCCATTGGCTCCAGGATGCTACGACAATCTCAGAGTGAGCCCAAATAGCTGAAAGCTGAGCATTGGGCCAGACTGCCCAGATTGTGTCAGGCTCCCTGGCTTGCATCAGGCCCCCTGGCTTGCGTCCCCTAGTGTGCTGGACTCCAAGGTCTTGCCTGACCACACCCCGCCCGCCCCCCCCCAAAAAGGCTAAACTTCTGTTGCTATCCCTGAATTTCTGTGTGTGTCTCTCTCCCTTGGAGCCACAGGCACATCTCTGTGTACTCTGGGCAGTGTTGGGTCCAGACCCGTGCTGCCATTCCCCTCTGGCAATGGGGGGCCCAAGATCTCTTCCCTCATTTCCCATGTTGGAGCCTTAGGTGAACTCCTGTGCACGCCCATAGCAGTAGTGGGCCCAGCCCCCTTGCCCATCACGCAAAGCACGTTTGTGGGGATCCTAAGGCTAACCCATTCAGAGACAGCCCGCTTCGCTTCCTGTCAAGGTTTCCTAGGAGCAGAGCAGTCCCCTCCCTGTGATCTATTGAAAGTCAGCCCTCAAGGCAAACAGAAAGGGCCCCACCAAGTTTTGTTAAGTTCCCCAACTGCTGTCAATTGTAAGGAATCAACCACCGGGTATGTTTATCTCAAATTAAACCAGTTTTTTGTGTCCTCACAGGTTCCTCCAGCAAAAGAACAAGGAAGTGTGACCTATTCCTGTGAACCCTTGGAAGATCTTAAACTCTTGTTCCATAAACTAGATAAATCCACTTCACATGTCCTGTGGAATCAGGGAACTTTTCTGAATCATTATTCTTTTAGCCCAGTGTCGATGCCACTACTCTCTTCAAAACAATTCAACTTCCTTTCACTAGATATCTTTACCTTGAATTAACAAACTGCTGTGAAAAGTACCTTCATTGTCAATTACTTCTACTGAGAGAAGAGAGGAGGCATCTGAAAGTAAAAGTAGATGCAAAGGAAAGGGCCTGCAGAACTTATCGACTCAGCTGTTTAAAACTTCTCTCTCTCTCTTTCCCCCATTCTGCCCTATGCTCTTCAGGTAACATGTTTTCCACAGCTGCATCTCCCACCTTAATGATTCTCCAGCCCCTTCCCTATCTCTGTAGCTGTATAGGAATGTCAAGATTGTGTGCAACTGTTTGCTGTGTTACAGCGAGAGCTCAGCCTTTGGATAAGGAACCCTTCGAGCTGGCACAGACATCAATGAATGCTGGTCCTTGTCTGTAAGCCTAGGAGTGGTCTCTTTGTTCAAGAATCCAATAAAGGTGCTGGTAACACCAAGGGCCTGGAAATTCCTCCCCTGCAGTCCCCCACCCAAGCTGCCCCTCCCCACTCTGAGTAAGGAGGGACATGTAAAACCTCAGACAAAGGAATCACTAGCCCCTTGCATGGACACTGCAAGGGTATATAAGCTGAAAGAAATCTAACCAAGGGGTGCGTTGGGTCTGTTGAATGTCCCACGCTCTCTGCCGGCATTAAATTCTCCTTCCTCTGACAAAGTTGTCTGAGTGTCTGAATTCCTCCATCGGGCGACGCTTCCTGCAACACTACTATTAATTTTGACTTTTGTTCTTTTCAATCTTTTTGCCAAATGTATATCTTCTAGGCTGCAAGGCTTCCTACCACATCTAAGGGCTGGAATGACCTCACCTTCTCTGCCTTGGGGGTGGGGCTATTGGGAGGGGGGGTGCTTGAAATAGGCTTTCAGAGATTTTTATTTCCAGTAGGCAAGGACTATACCCCTATCTCAGCTTCGAAGAAGTTACAGAAGACAGGTATTTGTCTCTCAACATCCTCGTAAGATTAAGGGAATAAAGTCTCTGAGGGGGGAATAATGCAGGGAGGAATCAAGAGAAATAAAATGTTAATCAAGTCACAATCAGAGACTGCAATGCCCAGATCAGCCTTGCAGCCAGGCCAGGAGGACACCTTCAGAACAAAGGAAGGTTTCTGTTGGATTATTAATAACCGATTCTTCATACCTGTGAAGGGGAAACAGGAGCCAAGTCATTCCCTATGGCTAAAACCATGGGGAACCTGTGGATTAAAGACTGGGAACTGGGCTTTCACTCGGCAGGCTTTTCACTCTTCATATTCATACCTTTTCATGCTACATACTCTTCCCCTTCCTCACTGAATGTCTGTATCAAAGGAAATGGGAACTAATGAATGACATATAAACTGAATTCCCTGGACCCTCAGGGTCCCTCTCAGTGCTTTTATTCTCTCTCTCTCTCTCTCTCTCTCTCTCTCTCTCTCTCTCTCTCTCTTTCTCTCTCTCTCTGTCTCTTGCACTGTCCCTCTCACTCTCTGCCTCTGAGAGGAGACCACACTCTGTCTGTGGAGTGTTACCCCTCTTCTAATAAACTTCCTTTGACTCCAAATTTGGCTCGTGTTTGGTGTGTTGAATTCTTTCTACATTCTCTGCCAAAGGACTGTCGTCTTCTCTCGGTACAGGGATTGGTCTCCCCATCACTCGGAGGAAATCTGCCCTGTCCTGCATCAAAGGCACATCACAAATATCAAAACTTACCCCAGCACCCAGTTTTATCCTGAACGTAGTTCCTGCTAAAGATGGTGTCTGTCACTTACTTAGAGCGAATCCTCTCCAGACAGCGCTTCGGAGTGGAGTGTGTGGTTCAGAGGTGGAGGTGGTCATATCAGTTAGCAAAATGAAACTCAGTAGCAAGGACTTCACATAACTGAAAATGGGACGGAGAACCAACAGAGGCTCTTCGGAGAGCAGAGGCGATCTGTGGCTGGAAGAGAAAATGGTTCAGTTGAGGGGATTTCAATTCCTCCGCAGTAAATGCTGAGAGCAGTAAAAAACACAACGATTCACAGTCCTGTGCACCCACATGCGAAGACTTCCAAGCTCCTGCCCACCCGCATGCCCAGGTGTCCTCTGACACCCAGCGCGCGGAGCTCACCATTGGGGCTCGTGCACTTGACAGAACCGAAATACAGACCAGGAGGTCCCTTAGTCGCTGGTGCTGGGTTAGGCGCAGAAGACCGAGAGCTGTTTGTAATATAATTTTGCAGAAGGAAGTATTTAACAATGCCACCCTCAAATTTATGAATCATTTTGTATTGTCAGGATAACTCGTCCAGGTTCTCGAGCCTTCTAGAAATGTGTTAATGCTCACTTCCTACGTTCGTAAGGAAATATATAGAAATCGGAGGGACAATTGTGAAAAACTACAAAGGTAGCAGGAAAGCTGCAGACTTGAATGGATGCTGAGTTGTCCCTCAGGTGGGTTCCCCGGGGTGACGGGCCAGCAGGCTAAGAAGGCAGGCCGAGAAGTTTAAGTAGTTTTCTGAGAAAGCTGGTCTCTTCTCCAGGGACAACAGCAGACAGATTTGCATGGCTGCTGAGATTCCTGTCTGTGGGGCAGAAGAGATTGAGCCCTAGAGTCACATGGGCTTCCAGAGGCCCTCAGTTTTATTTAAGCAGTGACTCATTTTCAATGCACATATAGTTTCAAATGTGGCAGAAATAAATAAATCATCTGATGATAAACATCCTTATACTTGTTTATGAGTGTAGATTGTAGCATGTTTTCTTCATAAATTTCCTTCAATCAGAATTTGTCAGTTTGTGAAAATATAGTTTTCACTTCAGTTTTAACTTTCATTTTAAAGTATGATTAGTTTGCTTTCCTACCTCTGAGACTTCCCTTTGCACAGATCCCCTCCCGACTCTCCCTCAATATAAACAAATGCTCACACATTTGCTCCTCTGGTGATTGCGGCCTAAGATGATTAAATGTAATGGATTTATTTTTGTGATGCTGAAATTTTTGAATGTATTAGTATGTATTATTTTCTGAACTGTCTGCCCATTCTATCTGCCCTTACATATTTGGGGTATTGTGTTTTATTTTGTTTTACTTGTTTAACCTCCTCTTTGCATATTAAAGTATAAATACATGTCTGTCATATATGCCTCTTGTACTGTTTGCATTTTTTCTTTTTCTTTTTTTCATGGCTTTTTATTGTATAGAACTTTTTTTTATTTTTTGCTACGAAGTAAAACATACCTCCATTACTTCTGCAGTTTCTTCCACTGACTCTATGCTTACATAATTCTCATATAGTTTAAAACATGAAAAATTTTACTTTGATTAGTATTCATTTGCTTCTTTTTCGCTAATTCTAAAGGCCGGGCTTTGGGTGTGAATATGAAACAATGGTTTATTGTATTCTTTCTGAAAAACTATGCACTTATCTTAACACCAATTATTAACAAATGGGTTCTTTGTCCAAAGAATTTCAATGTCAATTATTTTCATATTGAATTTTTACATTTATCAGGGATTCTATTTGATCCTACTAATTCCCTACGGATTCTTCTAATTCTTAATACTATGCCTCACTGTCTGGATTATTTTAACATGTTATTTGATTTTTATGTGTGCCACAGATAATGTTTAATTTTTCTTACTTTTCCAAATGGTTTCATAGACAGTTGTTCATTAATTTGGGGGGGGGCGGAGACAGCTGGAGGACTCATTGTCCTATTTCGGCAATAGCACAACTGTTTTATAGTTCTTACTGGAATAGCATTAGCTTTGTCATGTATTTGAAGTGTATCGACATCTTCATAGAATGATTCTTCTCACCTAGAAGTACAGTGGACCCTCTGATTTCGTTAGCTATTTAGTGAATTCCTTTGTGAAGACTTATGGCTTGTGTTTAGTGTGGGTACGTGTGTGTGTTCTGTATATTTATTTCTGTGCATTTCTCATTAGATTTATTCCTGTTTTTCTTGTGCTTGTCAGTGTCTGTGTCTGGCAGGCCAGGAGGCCTTTAAACAGTTGTTTTTTATCTTGCAGAATAACACACTGTGTCTACAATCATCACATGCACAGAAATAAGTGCTTATTCTTCTTTATTCTAAAACAGAGAGATTTATTTTTTTTTGTTTCCATTATGTTCTCTGTAATTTCCTACCTATGCCACACTGTCTTCATACGGTGAACACAGGCATTCGTGCCTTGTTTCGACTGCAGCAATAACACACGAGCCGTCTTCCTGTGGCTGGTTATCATCTATGGTTGTCCATCAGCGATAACTGCTGGATTTAATTTATTGCAACAATTCCTTGCATTTTTTGTGTGTGTGTAAGCGTGTGCATGCACACGTGTGCATGCGTTTCTGTGTGTGTGGGTGCATGCCTGATGCAGAACAGGACAAATCCCGGGAGTGGGGGCAACTCAAGCCCTGCACTGAGAGAGACAGGGGTTCTTGGCTGAGAGCAAGAAAGAATTCAAATGCCTGCTGAAGTCAGAGTCAAAAGAGAAGTGTGTGAGAGAAGGGGTAAGGATACATGGACAAAAAGAGCAAAGACAAAGCAAAGCTGAGGCTGCTGATCAATAAGGAACAGGCCAGGAGATAAATAGACAGAAGCAGGAGACCGGAATTCTGTGCTGCTGACAGCAGACTTCAGCCAGTACACAGCTCTGGGGCTCTCTCTGTTTCTCCACCTCTGCAGGGCTCCCTTTTAAGAACATCAGTAAAGACAAACACGTGGCCTTTGTGCCTGGTGGCTTATGTTCTGGGACTCATACCTGGGAACCCACCTCAGAATGTTCTGAACACAGCAATCTAGGAAGCTACTGACAATCACTGAAGTGGGCCCTGGGTCCCGGGTGTCAGCCATCAGCAAGATCTGTAGGGCCCCCTCCCTGGTACTCGCCTCCAGTGTGCAGGGTTCCCCACTCCTTCAGGCATCCCATGGGGCCTCTGAGGCTTGTCAGGCCCTTGGTGGTTCCTGCAAGACCAGCAGCTCCCTGTCCTGCCACATGCCCCAGTGCACCTGCACTCCTCGCTACATACGACTATGATTTTTGTTTGTTTGCTTTTTCATCAGCATAGTATGCCTTTGTGACATTCTGAATAAAATAAAACCCAAAACTTAAAATGTTGGTCATATTCTTCCTCAAGCTGCTGAAAGGGGGGGTTCACGCCTCAGTTGTTGCCGGTTTATTCTTTCTGAGAGAGTGGGAACCTACACCTGTGGGACCGTCCCGGATTCACGCGTGGAAAAGCTGAGGCTCAGGCAGCATAGCGACTCAGTGACAGAGCCCGGGAGTAAGCAGCAGCTCCGAAGCCAAGAATTGAAGTCACCAATTCTTCCGTGCGCGAATGCCACCACCAGTCCTCTTGCTGGTTTCCACCCCGAGAAGCTGCAGCGGAGTCTTCAGACGTTTTCTCTGGGCTCCACGCTGATGAGTTCCGGGGCAGAATGCCCAACGGGGCGGTGAGGGGGCGAGGAGGAGGGGGTGCGGGGCTGGAGAGCAGGGGCAGGGGACCGCTGGCTCCACAACCCTGGGCGCTCAGCGGGTCTCTGGGCCTGTGAGCGCTGCAACCTTTCGCGTGAGTGGAATGCTCACGAGCGATGGGCCATCCTCTGGAGAGGGCCATGGCACTCACGGAGGGGTCCCCAGCTGTTGCAGCCTGCTACCTGCTGGAGGGGCAATCCGATGACAGAGAGGCACGCACCACTTGCTCGGTGTGGTAAGATTAGGGAAGCATATATGTGTACAGGGCAGCCCTGTAGAACAGTGTCACCACCATCATGTGTGATGAGCAGGTGGAAAAGGCCTTCTTCTTCCCTTCCACGGACTTCAGTGCACCGTGTTGAGAATGCGGCTGTAGGAAGCAATCACCACAGAGAAGGAGACCAGAAGCATCATGGCACAGCAAATGTACATCACCATTTCATAGGTGGCTTTGTTGCCACAGGCCAGCCTCAGCATGGTGGGCGCCTCACAGAAGGAGTAATTGATCTTGTGCGAAGCACAGAACAGGAGACTCATGGTAATGGGGGTGAGGAGGAAGCTGTCCAAAGCACCGCCAAAGAGCTGGCGAAGATCGGCCAACAGACCCGGCGGCTCATGAGGACAGGGTATCTCAGAGGGGGGCAGATGGCCACATAGCAGTCATAGGCCAGGAGCTCCAGCAGGAAGAATTCAGCCCCCACAAAGCCCGTGTGGAGACAGTACTGGGCTGTGCGTGTGGTGAAGGAGATGGTGCCCTGGCCCATTAGGTAGTTGACCAGCATCTTGGGCACAATGGTGGAGATCTACATCATGTCGATGAGGGAGAGGTGGCTGAGCAGGAAGTACGTGGAGGTGTGCAGGGGCATGTCCACGTGTGTCAAGGGGATCATGGCCCCGTTGGCCATCATGGCCATGAAGGAGATGATACAAAGGACACCGAAAAGGAAGTCTGAGGCTCTATAGTGAGTGAGAAGCCCTGTGAGGGTGAACTTGCTGGAGGAGGTCAAGTTGTTGCCATCCATGGCATCGAGACAGACCTGGAGTGTTAAGAAGAGAAGTGTGGTGTTAATGAAAACCACTTTTGGTAAAATGAACCATGTAGAAAAAGCTGTATGAGCATTATTAAATTAAAGTTATTTATATAACTAATATCAAACACATTGTGTGTGCGTGTGCGTGTGCGTGTGTGTGTGTGTGTGTGCACGTGTGTGTTGGGAGGTGAATGTGTAGCTCCTTCTTTCATGGCTACGGCTCCTTGTTGAATAACTTTTCCAAGGTTAGGTCCCTGTGGCATGGGGACAATGGACCTTTGTCAACTGCTGTTTGGCTTAAGAGAGTCTAATTATTACTGCAGAGTATATGCGCCCCAGTAAGGACTTTTCACCTATGGTGGCTTCATTTATTTGCAATGTATATACAACTGCAAAGTAGTGGTTTTAATCATTTCAAATAACCAAAAAATCCAATAAGGTGTTTTATCGATGAGAATTTTTATGACAATTTTATTATTATTATTTTAAATTTTATTTTATTATTAGTTTCAAGTATGCAGTACATTAGTTAGACATTTATATGGTTTATAAATGACCCCCCTGATTGCTCTTTCCCTCTTCTAGCTCTCCACCTACCCATTACATTAATGATAACTACATTCCCTATGCCATGCTCCCCATGCTTGTGACCATCTATCAACTACTAATTTGTACTTATTTAACCCTTCGCCCCTTTAAAACTGACCAGCTTCACCTAGAAATAACCATTAAGTGGTAGTACAGTCGAAAACAAGAATGGACTGCAGTAAGTTGGATCGCATCGTCCATCTGATCACTCTTATTTGTTTCTTCACTCATTTGATTTCTCCTTCATTTACTCAGCAACCCTTATGTAATGCCTTGTCCTACGCTCATGGGAAACTGCAGTACATGGAAGAGGAAATGTCTCGTGTGACTGACGGCTGCAGTTGTGGGAGAAAGGGAGTAAAGAAGTAAAGGACAATGGTGGTTATGGACAATGCTAATAAGTACGATGAGAATGGACAATGATGGACGATAGAAGAGCAGCCACGTGCATATTTGGGGAGGGCGTTCCTATAGAATGAAGAGCAAATTTAAGATCCCAGAGGCAGGAAGGAGTTTGCTATCTCCAGGACAGTCAGGCAGAGTGTTGTAATGAGGCGAGAATGAGGTGTCAGAGGCCAGATTTTAAGGCTAAAGTAAGAAGGTAAAAATTATTTTCTAAATATTACCAATATGATGGAAGTGCATTTGAAAACTTGTAACAGTTTCTTTAACATTTAAACCTGTGTTTCTTCCGATTCTTTTTTTTAGTTAACTTTTTGTACATTTGAACCAATGACCTCCCACCCCCACCCCCGCCCCAGATTCTGCATTTTTGTGGTTTTGAAAGCTTTACAAAAGGGGAAGTTCCATCCTGGTTATTCTGAGACAGTGCCGTCCCACGAGACAGTCCCATCCCACGTCCCACGGTAGCATCTGGCGTAGCGTGTGTCCCACCCCCTTTCACTCTCAAGAGTGTCCTGATTTGGTCAGTCATGAGCAGTGGCTCTGGTACCTGGATGAAGTTTCTGACAGACCCAGGAGGGAGGTCAGAGGGCAGCAGGACACTCTGCAAGGCTTCAGACTGCACAGGGAGCCCACACTGTCTATGGGTGCTGCATTTGCAGATTGAATGTACGATGAAAAGAAGAGAACCCAAAATATCCTCATAAGCTTTGCTGTTCTACAAAAGCCAAATATAATTTTTAATTGATCAGACGTACTATTGCCATTGCATACACTGAGCTGTTGCACCATAGAAAGTGGCAGGAGATGCGGCTGAAAGTGCACAGATTTGCAGTCAGCTTCCTGGCCTATGGTCAGCATTTTGAAGTAGGGTGTCCTGTGGTGCCAGGTCTCTGAACTATGAATGAGGATGTCAACATGGCAAATTGTAGGCCTAATTTAGGCAACTGGGAAATATGAGGACTTAAGGGAAAATGCAAAATAACTAGATATCTAACCCTTCCCCTTCTAATTTTTTCTGGTCTTTCCACAAAATCAAAACAATATAGTATGGTCTTGCTTGCCAGTTTGGGAAGCCGAATGGGCTGAGTGCTGCGAGGGAGGGGGTAGTGGCTTATTTGGTCTCTGTCATCCACAGTGGGGTCCCCTGCAAAAAGGGGTGCCGCCTTGCCTAGTGAGTGTCCAGCGATGACCTGTATAAACGGAAGGGTTCCTGAGCAGAGCCAAAGGAGCAAGGAATTGCCATGACACTAGGGCTCTTCAGGAAAAGGTACACATGCCCTTTGGTTAATCACTGCTCCTGGAAGAGAAAGAGTGGTCACCATGACAATTACGGGTGTGGTGCCAGGGTGAAAAGTTACAGAAGGGGCAGGAAAGAACAGTCCTGATGGTGTGAGCCTGTATCACAGTATAGAGAACAGAGCATGAGTAAGTCATTCTCTGGGAATGTAGGACAGAGATTAAGTGATAAAGCCACAGAGAGGAGCAACAACACTCCAGCAGCAAGCTATAAACACTCGGTGGCTTTTAAAAGAGTAATTCCACGAATGTAAGAGAATTATTCAGTAACAAATCGAAGAGAGGAAAACATTTGTGAAAGGTACAAAAAGCAATCTATGGATAAGTTTCGTTTAATAAAATGTATGTCTTTACAAATTAGTTAAACTACAAGCAATATGAAGGGAAGGGAAGGGAAGGGAAGGGAAGGGAAGGGAAGGGAAGGGAAGGGAAGGGAAGGGAAGGAGACAGGAAGGAGACGGGAAGGAAGACAGCAAGATGGAAGGAGAAGGAGAGCATGAAGAAGAGA
Organism: Rousettus leschenaultii; assembly: GCA_015472975.1. NCBI lineage: Eukaryota > Metazoa > Chordata > Mammalia > Chiroptera > Pteropodidae > Rousettus > Rousettus leschenaultii. The sequence goes on along the minus strand of BNJM01000628.1, from coordinate 277,539 downwards.
CAATGCAGATGGAACAAATAAAAGGAAAAACAATCGCCTGTAACAGAATAAAATTCAGACTGGCAACCAATGTCTTTTTGACATTGATAAAATCCAAATAAAATCAAAGTGATGTCTAGAACAGAAGAAGATATATATTGTTGGAGTTCAAAGTAAGGATCCAGAGACAGTTTTTGAAACTTTTTTCAGCACCTAAATGTGCGAGCACAGGCAATTTACTTAACTCCTTTCTGCCTCAGTTTCCCCATCTGCTGTTATGACAGAAATGACACAGGTTGCAAGCACTACATTAGTTAGTGCGCATCCACTTCTTAGCCCAGTAACTAGAATGTGTAAAATGTTTATTAAGAGTGATATTCAATATTATTAGATGCATTTCAGTTGTCAGTGATAAGCGAATCAAACAGGGAGACTCTCTGAGACACATTACGGGGAATAAACACTAAGATAGAGCCCAATATTTGTGCGGATGAAGCAAAATTGAGAATTAAAAATAGAGAGGAACCTTATAATGTTACTAATAGTGAACACTAAATTCAGTTTAAAATGATATGTTTTAAAAGAATGTGAATATGATTGCAAAATTGCATAAAATTCAAAATAATTCTTAACGACAAAAACACATAACAAGGTCTAAAAATATCATGCAAATAACCTACATAAAACCAGATCTTCCTCATATAGAATGAAAAATCAAAGTATCAGAAAGTAGCTTGCATTACTTCATTCATTCATTCATTCATTCATTCAACTGTTTATTATAATCCTTTGGTCTAGAAGCTAAACCTGTATCAACAGTGTCTCCTCTCTCTTGGAGTATATATTCTAGTGGAAGGGACCAATGATAAGTAAATAAATACACAATTATTAAGGATCTGCAAACTTATACAACAGCTTTGGAAAACAGTATGGAGATTCTTCGAAAAACTAAAAATGGTTCTACCATACAACTCAGCAATTCCACTTCTGGGAATTTATCCAAAGAAAACAAATATATGGTGACAGAATGAAATGTAACTTTGGTGAACACACAATGCAATATACATGACGTATTATTGAACTGTGCACTTAAAATCTGTATAATTTTATTAACCAATGTCACCCCAATAAACTTAATTAAAAATATTTTAAAACTGAAAAAAAAGAAAGACACTAATTTGAAAAAATTTATGCACCTCTATGTTTATTGCAGAATTACTTACAACAGCCAAGATCTGGAAACAACCTAAGTGCCATTTTAAAAGGAGTATAACATTTCCTCTCAATAAAAGAGCCAGAAAAGATAGAGTTTTCACTTTGGAATGAAAGAGGGAACTATGAGGATAAGATACAAGACTGTGTATGTGCTCTAAAACACTGAAAAATATGGAAGAAAAATGCATAATAACACAGTGCAGAAGGTTCCAAAAAGCATACAATGAGATTAGATAGAAAACAACTATGTTATTTCAGTAAAAATCATTATGGGGAAAAACATCCCCTTTAAAAATATAGATTCAACTTTAAGATTGCAGATCATAAAAGGTACAAAACGGAAAAGATAGACTTAACTGAATAAAAAAAAAAAAGAACGAGTTGCTCAAGAATATATAGAATGTAATTTAAGGCAATCTTACAAATAGAGCAGATAGAATAATTCTATCATTCAAATTTTAAATTGAAATCTTTTATGTGCTTAATATATTCAGTTTCCAAAGGACACCTTTTTAAAAATAAAATACATTAGAACTCTAAAATAATAAGAACAGGCTCACATCTAATTCAGAGCGTTTGAAATAATTAAACACATACCTAACACACTGCTCAAGCCAAAAAGAAGATCCAAGGTGCCTTCAACGAGATAGACTGTGCAGCACGGGGAACATCAGCAACAACATTGTAATGACCATGAATGTATCAGGTGGAGATTAGACTGACCAGGAGAATCACTCTGTAAGGTGTGTAAATGTCCAATCACGATGTCGTTCACCTGAAACTAATACTGTATGCCAACTATAATTGAAAAATAAAATTAAAGTAAAAATTAAAAAATAGACTATGTACAGAAGCTCAGAGAAAGTTTTATAGCACTCGATTGTGCATTTCTATCTAAAAATATGTAAATACAGATTTAACCCAATAAGTTAAAACATTTCAGAAAATAAATTTAAATAAGAGACTATTCATGGACTCTGAAATAAGCAAACTGGAGATACGAAGAGCTCGGTCTTTGAAATGGAAACAAAAAAGAACAACTTCTGGCTATGCTAATGATAGTTACGGAAAAAAAAAAAAAGCATCATGAAGAATAAGAAAAATGATTTAACCGAGGTGAGAAGAGCAGCAAATATACATAGTAAAAGATGTTATTCCTATGCTCTATTAATACAGGTGAATATTTTCATACAAAGATGCTTTTCAAATACATATTAGACATACATGTATCTATATGTAACAAACGTGTATAACGATAAATAACTGTTATACCGACACGTACGTATGTTATATACAATCAAATTGCTAAAACATACTTAAAAAACAAAGTTGGAAAAATGAAAAGATTTTAATAGAGGTATTCTTAGTTCAAAAGCATTCTAAATCTAAGAACAGATAATTGGTAAATTGTTGCAATATGTAGAAAGATATGGGACTAATCCCCATTTATTTTACAAACCTGCACAGCTTCCAAAACACAATCTCCCATAATTATAAACCAATCCTACTTATCTATGTAGATTAACATTTCCAAGATTAAAATTGGTTATTAAACCCAGAAGTACATTAAGAATAACACATGTGCAGACCTGTTGTGCAAACTTACTCCCTCTCTTTAAAACACCCTTTAGGGGTCTGCATTGTTTGTGAGCTAAAGACACAGGTCCGCATGTGGTCAGCAACACTGGGCCCCGGTGTTGGACACTCAGTCCGCTGCTCTCCAGGGCCCCTGCCATTCCTGGCACTTTCTCCCAGCCTAACTCTGGACGCCTTGCCTAAAGCGCCCTCCCTGCTCACCTGCCTTCCAAAGCTCCATGTCTCAGCTCACATATACTTCCCCCAGAAAGGGACTCTCTCTGGTGACAGAACCAGCATAAAATGCCCTCAGTATACGTTTACATGTTTGTAGATAATGTCAACAAAAATGATAAAATAGCTGGTAATGTACTAAGCTTAGAGAAAAGTGTAAAATTAATAAAATGCATTTCTAATTAAAATCCCAATAGGAATTTCTCTGGAGAAACTTTGCAAAATGATTCTAAACTCGATCCAAAAGAATGAGCATGTGTTTATTGCCCAGAGGGGAAAATGTTAACCATGGGTAGGTGGTACTTCCGCTCTGAGGGACTAATGTAAAATACAGGGGCTGGACAACTGGACAGAAAATTTATAATGATCCACAAAAACAAAAACCCCTCCCCCAAACACACACACACACACACACACACACGCGCGCGCGCGCACACACACCATAGCACATGAGTGACTGTTGCACATAAGAATTCAAAGAAATAGAAAGATGGATTTCACAATGTGTATGTGGAGATGAAGGAAAACAGAATATGTCACCCCAAACTATGTCTCTTTGACATAAGAGTTATTTTGAGCCAAAGGCAATTTAGAAGCAGCAAAGTCAGGGAAAGCTCCTGCTTTCTGCCTAAGGGCAGGTTGTACATTCTCCTTCACTAGAGACAGACTAGACTCTTAGCTGGGAGATAGCACCAGAGGAATCTACCAACAAACCAGCACATTGATTCGTTAGCCTGTACCCACCCACCTGCCCGCGGTTGGCCCCTCATGGAAGCCTGGACCGCTGGACCGCTTTCCTCTGTCATGTCATTTCTCCACAAACAACCTAGCCTTCCGTGGACACGCTATACAAGCCCAGTCCTAGTCCACTGCTCTGAGTACTTTTGCCGAGTTATCTCCAGGTGTCACAGACCACATTCCTTAAGAAACAGTTTTTCCTTGGTCAGTCTGTCATTTTGTTGGAGTCCCTCTGAAAACCTAACGTTGGTAGAGGTAAAGTTTTACCGCC